>VXAL01016233.1:0-141192 GCA_013399475.1 Chauna torquata | reverse complement strand
CCCCCGCTGCTTCTCTGGAGGCTCAGCCCCCTTCATGGCCCCGCTGTGTGTCTGTTGTTGCAGCGGGCATGGGGAACCAGGTGGAGAAGCTGACCCATCTGAACTACAAGGAAGTTCCCACGGCTGACCCAACTGGTATGGACAGAGATGAAGGGCCCAGGATCGGGGTCTCCTACATCTTTTCGAATGACGATGATGAGCTGGAGCAGCAGCAGGATTCAGGGCATGACCTGGGGGGGGAGCACCCTGCCCTGCAGCCCTACGATCCCCAGCTGCATGAGGTGGAGTGCTCTGTCTATTACCGGGATGAGTGTATCTACCAGAAGAGCTTTTCTGAGGACATCCTGCCAGAGGAGGGTGATGAAGGAGGCAGGGGACATCTGAGCACCTACACCCCAGAGAACCTGCTGAATAGGTGCAAACCAGGTGACCTGGTGGAGTTTGTGTGCCAGGCCCAATATCCGCACTGGGTGGTCTATGTTGGGGATTTTCAAGTTGTGCACCTGCACAGGCTGGAGGTGGTGAACAGCTTCCTCACTGATGCCAGCCAGGGCAGACGGGGCCGCATTGCCAACCAGCTGTACCGCTACAAACCTCTCAGCCCAGCCGTGGTGGTGCGCAATGCCCTGGAGCAGGTGGGCTGCAAGGACCGGGACTTGAGCTGGAGAAACTCTGAGTGTTTCGCTGCCTGGTGCCGGTATGGCAAGAGGGAGTTTAAAATCGGTGGGGAGCTGCGCATAGGCAAGCAGCCCTACCGCTTGCAGATCCAGCTGGGTGACAAGCGCAGCCACACACTGGAGTTTCAGAGCCTGGAAGATCTGATTATGGAGAAGAGGAGAAATGACCAGATTGGTAGGGCTGCTGTGATCCAGGAGCTCTCCAGCCACCTGCAGGCTGCAGAGGAGGAAGAGGAGGAGGAGGAGGAAGAAGACCACCACCATCCAGGTGCTCGGACTGCTGTGGAGTAGCAGCCCCAGCACTACCATGCTGCTTAGGCTGGGTGATGCGGATTAAAACTGAAGGCTGCGAAATTGAGCTGTTATAAGCCCTTTGGGCCGCTTCAGTGCAGCTTCATTCCAATCACATGTGAAAGGAAGGGGGAAAGCTGATTAAGTGTCTGTGCTTTAGTGCTTAACTCCTTCAGTGCTTGATGATAAAACCACTGACTTACTTGTAGAGGATAAAACTCAGGGCAATTCTACCCTTCTCCACTCACACCTCTTTCCCTTCCTGTCTGTGCTAGCCTTTTCCTCCTCCATCTGCCAGGAGGCCTGACCCTACAGGATGCTGAATGCCTTTGACATCTATTTATCAGCAGAAGTTGAGAGTATTTAATACTATTAAGAAGGAGCCAGCAACTTCCAGGACCTGGCCATATAGCTCTGAGGGCATGATTAGTTGGTAGCTGAGAAGCGTGAGGATGTTTTCCCTTCTCTGCCCCTGTTTCTCTTCAGTTGTGGCTCCTGTTGGTCTTGTAACAAGCTGCTTGCTTGCTTGGTACAAGGTTTCATGAATTGGTAGCCAGCCCCCCAAAAGATGTAAGGGAAAAATCACTGCTGACTTTAATGAAATCATTTTGATGTGCCTGGTGCCTTTTTAATTAATAGGAACTTGCAGGTGGGCTGGGGAGCTCCTCCTCTGCTATCAGCATGTGGTTTCTGTTGAGGACAGAGGAGGTATTTATTGCTGACCGGTCCCAGGGAGGAGGAAGTTTGCAACCCTGATTACGGAGTCTGTGCATTCATGCATGCTGGGACTCTTACAGGCAGATACTGAGCTATGCCAGAGCTTGTTATGGGCTGCTGGGCTTCCCCTAAAGCAAATGGCAGAGCTCCTGATGACATCTGTGGTACACATTGAGGCAGTAGAAGCAGGTTGTTAACATGCACCAGCGTGTCTTGGGTAAGCTTCCCCTCAAGAGGGTGGCCTTTTGGCTGGGTGCTCCTGGCTGTGAGCATGTCATAGGTTCTGCACCACAGTAAAGCCAGCTGTGATGGGAGGGAGCACAGGATGGAACACATTGCAGGCAGGGGGTTTAGGGTGTTCCTTTTATCCTTTCTTACCACAAAGCAATTTCCTCTTTGTTAGGGACTTCATGTTTCCCCTTTTTTTTTTTCCTGCTAATTTTTATGGTATGCAGCTGAGCTATAGCATTAGAAGAGAGGACTTGCCTCCAGGGTTGTTGTGCAGGTCCCTCATTATGTGGTGGGGAGGGGAGGGAGAAGTATGGTGCTACCTGCCTTGAGTGTTCCCTGAACTTTGTTTTCAGCAGTTGAACTGGTCTCCTGCATGGGCAGCCCTGTCAGATCTTTGTCCTGAGATCTTAAGTGTGTGAGCAAACACTGATTTGGAGGCTGTTTATAATACAAAATTCTTTCCCCTTAAAAACACAATAGTGAAGAGGTGAACTTCAAGATAAGCTTGAGTTCATTTAAATAGCAGCAATTAAGTGTGATGTAAACTTGAAGCATAGTTACTGCCGTCTTCCCTGTGGTTGTTTACAGTTATACCACAAATAGCAAAGTACTCCATGTCCATTCCACCCCTTGGGAGCAAAGTTTGTTGATTTAAGAATAAGTAGATACCAGCTTTTGATTAGTTAGTACTATACGAAGCAACTTTGACAATATGGTCCAAATAGGTCTGTGCTGTGTTTTCTGCCTAAGATACACAAGCAAGGGAAAAAAAAAAAAAAAGACGGATTACTTCATCCTTGCTTCGGGTGGAAAAAGCAACTTTAGGGTTATGCAAATACACCATGTACTGTTTCCGTAATAACTTCTCATTTTGGGCTGTGAAATACCCAAATCCAAAGGAGAACTTAGCAGCCAGCTCCCTTAGAATGCTATAGCTCAGGTCTCTGCACTAGTGAGGTTTCTCTTCAACATGCAGTTATGTTAGTGTGGTTGTCAAGCAGATGTGCAACCTTGCTTTAAAAGTATAGTAACTACCCATATCTAACTGCAGTAGGATGTCTGCACGCAGGTTTTATACAAATACTAAACTGCTAAAAGCTGAAATGATCACTGAAATAGTCCGAAAGAATGAAGAAGAGTCTCTGTTGTACTGACTGATAGGAGAACTGAGGTTATCTAGACCATCAGTAAATGTCTGGCTGTTGTTTCTTTCATACTGGAACCTTGTACATAACAAAGTTTATTTCACTGTGTAATATATGTATGTAAAATAATATTTTCTTACAGATATTTTTGAAAGTTAAAAAGTAATTCCATCATAACTTTGCATTTGAAAGTAAGTTGTTATGCACATTATTTTCCAGTCCTCTGAATGGGTTTATTTTTCATTAGTGATCTAAAGTATACTCTAGGTCATAAAGTATAGAAACTGCTATAAATGTCAAATATTATGTATCTACAGGGTACTAAACAGTAAACTAGTTGTGAAAATATTTTTCCCTTGTGTCTGAAACATCAGAACTATGACGCATAGCCATTTCTCTCCTTCTGAGATATCCTGCACAGTCAGGCTTTTTCTTACTTTTTTGCTTTCCTTTTCCCTTTGTTTAATTTAAAAAAAAAAAAAAAAGACCAAATCTGCTTGAGAACAGAGAGCAAAGCTTCTTTGACCAACTGAAATCATGTCTTGTGCTGATTTTGGTGCTTCCCTGTACCGGTCATGCCTTTTGGGATAAATTCCTAGACTGGCATAAGGGCTTTAGCAAAGAATCCCAGAGCTTGCATGGCCCTGCTAGGATGGAGAGCTGAGGAGGGAGCTTTCTTCACAGCAGAGCAGTCTGGCGTGCAGTCAGCAGTGTTATAAAACCTATCCACTCCTCCAGCACCTGTGATTTAGGTGTTCACTACTTAAAATGTTGATATTTGGAATACTTAAATTTCTCTTCAAGTTACATAGGGATTTATTCTGTCTCCTGCAATTCCATTATTTGCAAAAGTGTTTTTTTTTTTTTTTTAAAAAAAAACCACTGGGGTGGAGCCTAGATTTTTTTCCACATCCTCTGGAACAGGGCTGCCTCTTTACACGGATTTCTTATTCCAACAGATAAAGATACAACTACTGAATCTTTAACAGGTGGGTCTTTTTTTTTTCACCCCTACCTGTTGATTAGGCAGTGTTATTTAATAGGTGCTACTAAACACCACTCCAAACATTTCTAAGCAATCTGGTTTTTAAAGCCATGGACCCATAATGAGCTGGATGTGAGAACTGGAACTGCTGTAGAAGCACATCACAACTGCTTAGCTTCTTGTTTTTGTTTTACTTTATTCAGTTATTGTCTGCAGACTACACTATGATTTCTAGAGCTTGATTTTAAAGAAAGATCTCTTGGGAAAACAGACTTTTTTGTGTATGTGTATACTTCAAGACTTTTCTGTACATCAAAAAAAGAGAAGGGAAGAGAATAGATAAAAGTGCTCTTCTCTGCAGCTCATTCTTTAAGGTAGAGAAATTCAGGTGTGATCCTTCTGCAGAACTTGTGGTTCAGCAACAGTCCTAAGCCTATACTGAAGTTTGAAGTTGAGCCACTTGAAAATCAACAAAACTATTCATGTGCTTGAAGTTAAGTGTATATTTACATTTCTTTCTGAAGAAGGGGCTGGAATTTTGATCTGAGGTCTCTGGCGGGAGTGTGGAGGATCTGACATTGCCTAATCACAAGGGAAGGATTGAAGCAGTGCTGTAAAAGTTGTTTCTCAAAAGGCCTGTTGTCCAAACAAAGCTTGTGGAATGCAGCCCAAACTTTGGCCTCAGTTTCCCCCTGGAAATTTAGGAGCAGCACTGATTCGGTGAGTGGTGAAAGAGACGCATTACACAGTAGTTGTACACTAAGCTGATGATCATGTTGCAGACTGTTTTCTGGCATCTTTATCTTGTCATGCTTGAGCTTTCCTGTGTGCTTTTAACGCTTAAAGTTAATATCATTTGTTTTAAAAGCTCTTTGATTGTGCAAACACTTAAGCGTCTATATGAATTTACTCATTTGGGCATATGTACTGCTGAAGATAGGAAGGCTGCTGTGAATATCATTATGCACATGTTAAGGCTGGCAGGACTAAGCCCCAGATGTGTAAACGTAGCTCTAGCTAGGAAATGTAGATGAGCAGTCTTATTTCCCCAGAGTATTGGTATGTTTGATGCAAATAATGTCTTGGAAAAGGCTTTATAGTAAAATCTACAATTATTCCTTGATTGAGTAATTTTAAAAACACAATTTAGACATTCACCTTCCATGGCAGTGAACAAGGATATAAAATGAAGACTATTTCAAGTTTCCCTGACTCTATGTGAATGCAAAGTACTGATTACAGCAACTCTAGAGCTCAGCTGGCCAATGTAGTAGACAGTTGCAAGGTAGGCAGGAGGGGAGGAAAAAAAAAAAGCTACTTCAAAAACTATATTTTCTTACTTGGAAAAGTCTGCTTTTCAGACTGAAAGATCTAGACTATGGAAGTAAACTTTCAATTATTTTGTATTAATGAAACCCCAGGCACACTTGTTACATTTTGTTCTTTTAAATTCAATATTCCCCTCCAAGTACTAAAACAGGTAATATTGTGGTTAATATATTTCAGATTTTGAATGTAACAGTGGTTCTCTTTTTCTTTCTTTTCTTTCCTTTGGGTCTCACCAAAGGGTATGTGAAGCTTGTCATCGAATAGTTTGCCACCTGTGCTTTTCTGACAATTAACCGCACCAACCATAATTGTAACAGTCATGTAGGAACAAGTTTTTTTTTTTTTTTGAAAGCAAATTTTAATTTTCTACAACAGATCAGAGATGAGTAACTAAGTAAAGGTAGGAAATACATTGTTTCCAACAGCAGTTGCTATTCATAAGAAACTTACTGTTATTTATGTGTTGACTTGGCTACTCTTATAATTTAATGTGCAGTGATAAGGCCAGGTGTATTGTATAATGGGCTTAGATTTTCCAGATCAGACTTTTCTTTGCTTTTCTAACTGTGGATAAGAAGAAATCAGGGTAGCTTGAAATACCAGTGGTTTAGATGGTTCTTTTGAATTATTATTGAATTAGAAGCTTTCTTTAAATACACATCTGAAATTCCTGATATTCTAATACTTCATGGAATCATCAACAATAGCCAGTGTAATCACAAAATGATTCTTTTTTCATGAGCATTTTCTGTAAGCTGTCTTTTGTCGGTAAATGTTGAAATGTTAGTGCAAATCTCTCTTCTTTTCCTGAGAAAGAAGTACAGATCACTGATTGTACCATTTCCTTCAAAATGAAGGGCATTGCATAGTAACTAAAAAGAAATAAAAGATTTATAGTATCTTTTACAATCTTTCTTTGCTTTTTTTTTTTTTGAATGGTGTGCTTTTCCCTAACTTGTTTGGAAAACTGTAGTGATTTTTCTCATGATGGATGCACCAGGCACAAAATAATCAGTGTTTTCACTGGCTTCACATGTCAGATCAAAATCTATCTCCTCAGTTGTGTTCTTGCTCCAAAGAAAGGGAAAAAATAATCTCCATACAAGGCCAGACCATCAGCTGGTTAATAGGCAATATCTGTATTAAATCTGATGAGGATCTGGCCCATAATTTAATTTTAAAAGTGGAAAATGAATTCAGCAGAAGATCATATAGTATTAGTTGGCACCCAGGCCTGTCTTGTCTGCCAGCAACTGCTAAAGGAACAGATGTAGTGTCTGCGAGAGGGAGAAATGAGAGAACATCAGAACTCGGGGAGTTTTTGGAAAATCTGTACAACTGTTTGGTTTGTGTGATGTTTTGTCTCATGGAAACTCTAGGGATGGGATGGGATAGATGTGCTACCTGCTAGCAAGTAGTCACACCAGGCACAGACAGGTTTCTTACTGATGATCACCTAAGGGTGATGAGGGTCTTTCACTGTAGTAAGACATATCTGCAGGGTAATGGTTCTTAATTTGTCAAAGTTTTCTGCTGTGTGCACATCCATGACCACAAAAACATCAACACAACAAATGAACCGTACTTCTCCTTGAGGTCCTGACCAGAAAGTGTTGTTTGAATCTTGTGCAAAAGCATCAAGTCAGCTCAGCCAAGAATACTTTGAGTGAAACCATCCTAAGGATATTTAGCTGTAACAGTACAGACCTCTACTGAAAGTACCAGTGGAGATTTTGCTCTTCTGGGATTTGCAGCTCTCCTTGACAGCCTTCTCACAAGCATGACAGAGCGAAACAAAGTGTTGTAACACAGACAACAGCTTCTAAGGCTCAGGGCCACAGGTGGGATTCCACCAAAACATTCAATTTCTAGCTCTGGCATGGACTTGGGTGATTTTGAACAAGATGTATGAGGCACCCAGCTGTGCTCTATGTGACAGCAAATGCCTGAAGTTTCGGTTGTCTGATATTAGATCTGAAAAATAACATGAAGAACCAAAAACGTGAGCCAGGTGCCTGAATCAATATACTAAAGTCCCTGCTCAGCTGCCACCTAGCATCGGAGGCCACTAAACTCTGAAGCTTGATTTATTTATTTTTACCTTGCATCCAGAATCTTGAAGTTCTGGGCCTTTTTCTCACCCAGAAGTTTCTCCTAGTACCTGAAGCAATGCAGCTCACGTCTTCTCTCACAGCCAATGCCCATGGAGTGGGGGATCCAGTAAGTGGGATCCTGCCTCACACCACAGTAGTTGCTCCCAGAATGTACATGACCTCAGATGCTGAAGAGGACCTTCTTAAAAATGACATTTGCACTGTCCTTTTATTTAAGAACTTCACACCTGAGACAGAAATAGGTTTATGTGAAATGCATTTACAGGGACATGAATTGTGATGAGGTCTCTGCCCTCCCAGCTGGCTGCTCTGAGCAGCTGGACTTTGCAGAGAGGTTCCTTCATCAGTTCTCTCTTTGCTTTGCTCCAGATCACTTCCAGCAACAGCACTCATGAAAGTCCTCATCCCACAAAAATCTGGAAGTGGTGGATGGAAATTTAAATCCTTCACTATCCCCAGGTATAAGAGGAATTAAAATTGCAGTCTTTTGCCATCCTGAAACTATGCTCAAATCTCTAGGATATTGCATAAAGGAGGACTGCCCACTGCTACCGCCTCTTCAGACTGTCTTTATAAAGGAAGGTCAGCTGATTTTTAATTTGCAAGTGGCTACCATGTACCTTCTTCCCAAGAGGTTGGCATTGTGGCAGGAGGCAGTTTCTGTTAGCTGAGAGCAAGGTGCTCAAGACTAGACAGGAGTGTTGGAGGGGAGCAGCAGATTCACAGAATAAGAGAAAATCCTTAAGGGTGGGAGGGACCTCTGGAGATTGTTTATTCTACTCCCTGTCCTACTCCAAGCATGGGCAGCTACAACAGGTTGCTCAGGGGTAGCATCCAGTCTGATTTTGAATAACTCCAAGGGTGGAGAACCATGAGCTCTCTGGGCAACCTTCGACCTCTTATATGCTTCTTTTTTATGTCTGAACTTTGTCAAGAACTCCTTGACCATCCATGCAGGTTTTCTGCCACCTTTGCTTGACTCCTTGCATGTAGGAATGCATCATTCTGGAGCTTGAAGGAGGTGATCTTTGAATATCAACCAGCTCTCCCGAAACCCCTTCTCTCCAGGACTGTGTCTATGGGATTCTTCCAAGCAGGTCCCTGAACAGGCCAAAGTCTGCTCTTTTGAAGCCCAGGTTGCAATCCTGCTATTTGCCTTGTTTCTTCCTCTGAAGATTATGAACCACACCATGTCATGGTCCCTGCAGCGAAGGCTGTCCCTGACCTTCCCATCCCCAATCAGTTCTTCCTTGTTTGCTCCTGGATTGCTTGTGCCCTGCTGTGTTGCCCTTCCAGCAGATACTGGGCTCGTTCAAATCCCCCATGAGAACCAGGGCCTCCAAATACGAGGCTTCTTCCACTTTTCCATTGCCACATTGATCTTTCTACTAACGCTGACCCGTAAGCTTTCAGCAGGCTTATCACCCGTGACAGCTCTATGTATTCCCACTGCTCTCACATAACGAACTACTTCACTTCCTTGCCACCCAGGTGTGTCCTTCCTACAGAGCCTACATCCATCCACTGCAACCATCCAGTTGTGTGAGGCATCCCTCTACATCTCTGTGACTCCAGTGAGATCATAGCCCTGCAACTGTATGCAAACCTCTAACTCTTGCAATCTCTGTGCTGTGTGCATTAATGCAGAGGCACTGCAGAGAGACCCCCCTGTCATGCTGTCCTCTCAGCAGTTTCTTATTTCTGTGCATACTCTTTGGGTGAGCCCCCTTCAGCCCAGTTTTGCTGTTTTTAATGTCTCTTGTCTACATAAGCCTGTACTCTTTGCTTGACCTCCCAGTCTGATACTTCCTCACTTCATTGTGGGCTTTTATCTCCTTTCTTCCCCCCCCCGCAATCATTTCTGGGTTAAAGCTCTCTTCATCAGTTGATCACCTGTTGGCAAAGATGTTTTTCCCCACCTGATCAGGTGGATCCAGCAGTCCTTGAACCTTAGAGAGGATTCCATGGTCACTGCAGTCAAATTTGTTTTGCCAACAACAGCTGCATTGACCAGCAGGATCCATCCAGTCTATCTCAAGCCCTTTCTCCTCACCAGCAAGATAAAGGAGAAAACCACCTGCACCCCCATGCGCTTGGCCACTAGAGCCATGAAGTCACTTGTGATATGCTCCAGGCCTCCTCAGCAGCATCATTGGTGCCTGCATGGAACTGCAACAGGGGATAATAATCTGAGGGTCTCAGCAGCCTCTCCACAACCAGATCCAAGCCCCTAGCAGACATCAAACCTCCTCAGATGGCAGGTCAAGTCAGAAGATGAGATTCTGTGTCTCCCACAGCAGGGAGTCACCCACTGCAGTCACTCACCTTCCTCATCCTTGAGCTGCCACTAGGCTCATGTTCAGCCAAATAAGGTGCTTCATTTCACAGAGCTCCCAGTCCCTCATTTGCCACCACGGCACTAAACATTCTACAGTTACAAGGCTTCAGGTGAAGCAGGAGCCTCCCTTCCATTTCCAAAAGTGACAAGTTTCCAGCCTTCACCATCGTGGGGAGCTGTATTTTCCAACCCAATAAGCACAGACTGCCTTCTTCAGTACAGCTGGGGGTTCAAGCTCCTCTTATATCCAGGTCTCAGAGAAGACCTGGTCAACCTCCTTTTCCTCATCTCTGATGCTGCACAGTCTTCTGACCTCCTTCTGAAGCTCCATTTCTTGGTGACACAGATCCTTCACCAGCACACACCTGCAGGCAGGGAGACCATCACCCCCAGCAAGAAGCCAAAGGCACTCTGCAGCCCAGGAGCTGCAGAGTTGCATCCTCCCTGTGGTGGGTTAACCTTGGCTAGGGGCCCAAACCTGCCCAGTCGCTCTCTCACTCCTCCCCCTCAAGAAGACGTGGGGAGAAAATAAGATGAAAAAGCTTGTGGATTGAGACAAAGACAGGGACATTGCTCATCAATTACAGTCACAGGCAAAACAGACTCAACTTGGGGCTCTTTCAGTAAACGTTCCCCCGCTGCGGTGTGGGCCCTCCCTGGGCTGCAGGGTGGAGATCTGCTCCAGCAGGGGCTCTGCGGGGCTGCCAGGGCATCCCTGCTGCGGGCCTGGAGCCCCTCCTGCCCTCCTCCTCCTCGGGCCCGGGCCCCTCTGCCGCTTCTCCCTCGCCCCGCGCCTCCTCCTCGGCCTGTGCCCGCTCTGCCCTCTCTGAAATCTGTTTTCCCCGCGGCACCGCCAGCTTGGCTGCTGGGCTCAGCTGTGCCCTGCGGTGGGGCCGTTGGAGCCGGCTGGAGCCGGCTGGAACCGGCTGTGTCCGGCACAGGGGAGCCCCGGCCTCTGCCCACATGGGCCCTGCAGCCCCCGCCAGCACCCGAGCACAGGCACCCAATACACTCCCTCGGGAGCCTGGGCTGAGAGATGCCCTGATATTCCAGTGGTACAGGTGACCAGAACCTGTGGCACATCCCTACCATTGCTAAACACCTGTATGCTGTTCTCAGCAGAATTTCTGGCCTCCTTTGTGCAAATTGCTGCATCTGTTGGCCACATGCTGTTAGCTGTACACCAGGCCCGGCAGTTATGTAGGCCTGTCCATAGCACCTGCTGAAAAGGTGCTTCATTCAGCACCTGATCCTCCTGATCAGTATCCACATGGAAACAATGAACTGAAAGCACCCTTTCATTAGGAAGAGCAGGCAGAGATCGTTAGAAGTATCTGGAGCTTACTAGAAATCCATGCCAAAGAGTCAATAAGACTCATTTGTCTTATTGAGTCACTCTAGGTTACCAAGGCCTGTGGTCAGTCACTGTGTTGGAACCTGAATTTCTTACTTGTATCAAGTTTATCAATGGAAATTAACCAGGACTGTTAAGAACCAAGTTAACTCGGGATCATATAGAAACCTGGGATCTAATTTTTCATTGCTCCTGGGCTTCTTCTATCTTGTCCCATTCAGAACAAGCATTCTGGGACAAGCTCTGCCCTTTTCTGTACAGTAGTTAGTGCAATGAAGTCTCAAGGTGTTTACATAGTATTAATCAAGTCAGTCACCAGAGGGCAGAGGAAATGAAATGAGGATGTTCTGGACCATGAAATAGATGACTCACATCCCTGAAAAAGGTTTAGTTGAGCAAAACAGGTACACAAGTGTACCTGGCTCACCACAGATATTGGACAGAGAGCCTCCAGAGAGAAGGATCAAGGCACCCTGACAGCATACAGAGAAATGTGTGCAGTGCTTATGTAAATAGTGGCTGTGGAGAATAGGACTTCATGCAAAACTCACATAGAAGGCTCACACAGAAGGCAGCTGGCATCACTCTTCTTTATAACACTTGCACTAAAGCCGTTGGGCATGTCCAACAGGGAAACAACGCTCTGCTGGGCACCTCAGCACTGGGTACACAGTGACAAGCATATCCATGAGACCTGAAGGTGTTACTGTATGTGCTTTTTCAGTGCTTTTGTTTCTCAGCTCCTCAGTAAAGCAATGCACTTATGAATGGGATGTGCAGGGGAGGGAAACAGAGTTGTGGGGTAGGCTGGTGTGCACACCTAGGCATGGTGTTATGGACTACAACCTGTCTCTTGGAGCTGGGTTCCTCAGCTCTCATTGCAAATTGAAGAAATAAGAGAAACACAGTCAGACTCATAGATAAATGGACAGCTCAAATGTTACCTGGGAAGTGGTTTCAAAACTCTCCTCTGCCTAATCTAGAGCATGGTCTTGACCACAGAACTTGACCAAATGCACTAATCAAGTTATGAGGCCAAAGCTGTTTGTCTTCTCTGTCTCAATGAATATTTGACTCATCATATCAAAGCAAAAGAGCACTGCCAGCAGGCAAGAGAAAACTCTGACTTCAGGTAGCGCACAGTCTTGCTGTTACAGTGTTCTCTGGAGGTATGGGACACGAAGGTTCCAGCTCTTCCCACAATCCAGGATTTTCAATGACAGTGACAGGCTGTATCTCTTCCATGTGATATACACAGCACCACAGCTCTATGTAAGCCAAGGAGAATGAATCCCATGGTGTTCTGTTCAGTATTGGGGTCACAGTGTCTCTACAGGATCTGCTTGAGCTAAGTTTTCTAGGGGCGTAAGTGCCCACAGGTCCTGGGCATGCACTCATGCATCCAAGAGATTGTCTGGAGGTGTTGGACCACATCTTCTATGCTCGGGACACCTAGGGCTCAGTCATCTTAAATATCAGTGAAGCAGACTTTTGTTGATATTACCAATAGAATCACAAACCACAGACATGACTAAAAGACATACTCAACTATTAACAAAGTAGTCTCTGTTTATTCTTAGGGATAAATAATCTGTCCTTTGAATAGTTCTGCATATGCCCACCTCCAACAGGCCTTAAGATAGGTTTACATTTTTATAGCCTTTGCGTGCATAGATGCATCTCAGATCCCCAAGTCTAATGAGTTCCCATCACATGAATTAATTATACTACAAAGCACAGGAAAGAAAGCCATTAAATCTTAAATTAAGTTATTAAATTAAAATATTACAGCAGAAATTCAATAGCAGCTTGCAGCCCATGGGAAGTGACTCTGCAGGGAAAAATACCATTTGCAGGTGAGGTGGCACTCAGAGCACCTTACCATATTCATAGGGAGGAGGTTCTGACCCCTGCAAAGAAGTGGCAATTATAATGAGCCTCTTATCCAGGAAAAAAGCAGTTATCCCGATACATTTGTGATGGCAGCTGATGTACCGAATAAGATGCTAGCAGGATATAAACAATGAGGTGGTACACAGCCGTGTGTTGGAACCAAGCCACCAGAACAAGATAATGGCAAAAGCAAAAGCTTAACGTACATTGTGCAGTTCTTATGGGAAAGGGGGTGGGAGAATGCTGCCACATGGAAAGCTGATTCCTCATCTTGTAGTGAGTAACCTAACTCCGTAGCCCTGCTTGTCTTTTTCAAAGCCAGAACAAGCAGAGTTGAATTACTGCAGAGGTCTAACCCTAGGCGCAAGGCTAGTTTCCAGCTGAATGTGCTCCCAAAGTCTAAACACAGAAAGGCCATTTCTGGCTTCACACAACTAAACCCATGCTGAGAAAGTGAAGAGGCTGCTGAATGCATGGGCCTAGATTCATCAAAGAATTTAAGCACTGTCCTACTGAAAAGGGATTTGAACTTACGCATGACTGCTCTGATAGCATAAGACTATCAGAGTGTATGTTATTTGACATTTTATAGTGGTTTTCTGTTACAATGTATGGCATAACTCACATTTCTAATTAAACATTTTCATATAACACAGATTTTAAGTGTCTCACGGTACAACCTAGTAAACAAGAGGAGGTTTTAAAAGGATGGGGTTTTTAAAGAGATTTTTTTTAACCACCAATGCCAATGATTTTCAACAGGATTTTGCTCTGCCCTTTCCCTCTGCTGCAAAACTTATGGCAAGAATTCCTAACAGGAATGTCAATTTATACATCATTGTACAGCAGTGTGTTTTGTGACAGGTTTACTTAAATATCATTCACTGAGATAAAAAAAGTTGCAAAGAAAAATGGCACAACTGTGAATTTCTCCTGTTTTGTAACTCTACACAGCCTGATTTAGAGATTGCTGAAATGCTTTACTGCTTTGATTAAAGGACAAAGAATTAAATAAACTGCTCTGCTAATTTCAACAGAGGAAAATAGTCACTAATAACCAAATTTTTTTTTGAAGCACATTATTCTATTACCTGGCCTGGCCCCTCACGAGCTAAATCTAAAGCCCAGTGAAATCAAAAGACTTTCCATTAACAGTTGATCGGGGACATGTTGTGCATAGCTTATCAATGGTGAACTGCAGCAGAGAAATGAGGTGACTTGTTTGAAATCAGATGACAGCAAATGCCTCGTTACTACTCCCTGCAATATTATAAGACATCCCCCCTCTACAGACTGGGTACATGAGAGCACTGGGCTTCTTGCTAACTGGAAGTCTGAGGTTCTTTGAAGTCTCTGATGAGACTGTCAACTCCTCCCTGACCACAACAAAAAGGGACAACTCTTCACAGCCTGCATGAAAAAACAGATATCCTGTGCAGTCATATTTATACACCATAGCTCTCCATAATAATATATTTAATGCTCCAGTCATCCCATAATCTGTGATAATAAGAAGTGAAGAGGTAAGGTTGGGAGGAAGCCCTGGCCATCCAGTGGCCCCAACATCCTAGGTATATCATGAGTTGGATCTATCTAGGGATCTGCTTAGAAAGGAAAGGTATTGCTTTTCCTCCCATCCAAGGCGCTCCCAGGTACTGAGGAATTAAAATAAACCCTCTGTTCTCCTTTCAGTTACGGCTTTTTCTAGATTCAGAATTAATTGCTCTGACCAGCAGCTTTCCTCAGGGAATCATTATCAGGTCTCCCATCGTCTTCTTTTTCAGTCCCTCCTTCTTCCCTGAGATGATGGTTTCGGCAGCTTGAAAGGTCCCTCCGTGGGCCTTCCTGTTAGGTCAGCTTGTTCCACCTTCTTCTCTCAGGGTAACAGCAGGGTTAAGCCACAGCTCAGTAGCTCTGACAGAGCTACTGGAACAATAGGATTGTCGATCAAATAAAAATGTAATGAAAAAATGGTCCTTCAAAATAAAGAGGTAATCAGAATGTCTTACTCTATACATCTTTACCAAATTTACATGGATACCAAGAATACTTCTTTGCTGTTTTCTAGGGCTCTTTCACCCGTATGAGTCTTGAATCCTCAGCACACTGGTCCCTCTTCTGAGTCAAGTTGGTCTTGCTATAAAGCTTGTATTCCTCTCCCTGCCATTTTCTTGAACCACGTCAAATCAAGATAGGATATTTCCTCAGGAAATGAAGTTTCTTAAGTCTAGAAAACTGTAATTCCTTCAGTGAAAGCAATTCCTACAACTTCTTGTCTGACCCATTTAGTTTAACCAAGTATACAATTGTTGACAAAACCTGCAGAAGATAAATAAATTCATATCATTGATGAGCAGTCTGTGTATGCTCCATACGCCCACAGCATCTGTCCCTTTGCCAACTGAATGACCTTGAGTAATCCATGACATTGCAACTGTCACAGGTGCTCTGCCATGATGAATATTTTTAGCCTGATTTCTTACAGGTATGAGGCTCAGTCACTCTGGTAAGTGGAGGTGCTGTTGTGTGTGTGTGTTCTGCCTGGGATTTCGGCTCTGCTTTTGGGAGAGGGCCAGAAGAGGAATCACCACAGAGCACAAATACTTTCCTTAGTTCGGTGCTGAACTAGGCACTCTCAGCCTCATAGTCTTGCCGCTTATACTGCTTAGTACAGATACCATTTCCTGGGCATGGGGATCTGTGCCAGCATCCTGCTCCTGCTCCTGCACGTGAAGCAGAGATGCTTGTTAACTACTACTTCATATTCCTGAAGTATATCATAGTTGACATGACCATGAAGAAAAATTTAAGAGAGATTCTTTTCTCACAAGAAATTGTCATTGAGATTATAAACAGCTCTTGATGATAGCTGCAGAAATATGTCAAGGGGAAAAAAAACGACGATAACATTGCAAAGCAGCTGCGTCTTCTGTGTCAGGACCTTCAAAGCACAAGATGTTCTGCTTTCTTGGCCTTTTGAACTGCTTTGTTCCAAAGATAGTAAGGAGGTGGAAGTTTTCTGCAAGCTGTTGATGGCCTATTAAATAATCTTGTTCTTGTCTTTTAAAAGCTGACATCTCAGCGTATTAAGGTTGTGAACACTTTTGACCTGGTAACATACAAATTTACGTTGCAGAGAAAATTCATCTTTTTCTAACACTAATCAAGAAGCTAACTGAATTTGGTCATTTTGGTTGCAAGAGAATCATTTGTGAGCCTAATGCTAGTCAAGCAAATGATACACCTTGTCTGACAATGTTTCCAACTAGAATCTATGAAAAAAGACAGACTTCTCTCTGAATGAATCCAATCACCCAAGTGAGGATCCCTCAAAGCCATTCTATCTTTAGAGACTTCAGCTGAAAACACCGCCTAGTTTGCTAGACCTCAACTTCATATCCAAATAAAACCCACTGCTTACACATCATGACCTCTTACTCAGGCAAGTGTTTCATGATTCTAACACAGTGTGGTTTAATAAACTAGGATCACATCTATTCATAAAGTCGTAAACAAACAGCAAAAAGCAAAGGCAGTGATAGGGGAAATTAGAGCCTGACAACAAGGTTCATAAATGAAGTTTGCCAAGGCTGGATTTCTCTCTCTCTCTCCCATATAATGAGATCAGAGACCTTCATATTCTCTTCTGAATCAAGGATTTATGCACACAAATGGTCTGTCTTCTAGGTGATTTCTGTTTCCTATTACAGCACTGCTTTCCCCCAAACAATATGGAACAATTCTAGCTTGTCTGCTAATTAAGTGTAAAGTTGTCTGAATTTCTTTATTAATACAAATTTTAATGTGCTCATTGAATGGAATACAGTGTTTCCACATACTTCTGAGTTTACCAGACAGATTTTGCTATATTTGTACTATAATCTCTTCCGCTCCTTTACAGATAAGAAGGAAAGGCCCAGCCCATTGCTTATACAGAACATCAGTTTGTTAAGCATTTTGTGCATCCCTTGGGATTACTGAAGCTATGAAATTGTATCATTATCATTGCCTGCTGCATTACTGAACCACAAGGCAGGGCCTGAGAGAATATGCATGCATGTTTGTGCAATGACATTTTTAAGCCACGGTTCGCCTTTTCATTTCTTTGCATCCTGCATACTAATCCAGCCCCAAAGTATTCCAGGCTGGTGCCCAGAATCAGAATTTCCTTCCCTGTTTTAAACGAGGATTTTTCAGATATTTGGGCTATCTCACCCAAGCCCATTATTTACAGATAAGTGAACTGTTGCTTTTTTGCTTAGACACATTTACAGCTTCTGAAGGGAGAGGCAGACTTGCAGACTGCTGTGAAGTGATTTAGATTTCAACCTTTGTCTCCATGGCATGCCTTTGAAAAACAGGCCCATTGTAGATACAGAATTTGGCTCTGCAAGCACTGAAACGCAAACATAAAGTGCAACAGGAGTAGCGAAGTCATGTTTTTACAATATATGGGTCTTATTTAAGAATGTGGGTAGGCCTGGAAGCACTTCATTTTAGGCAAATTTGTTTTCCACTTTGTTACAGCAAAACAAACTTCAGAGCTAAGTAAGCACCAACCTGACAGGAAATGCATAAGCCTATTAGAGAGGGAAGTGCGCTTGAAAGAACACCGTTTGACATGCCACAGAAGTTACTGTTCCTTTGGAAGACCTTAAAAAAATGCTCCTAAATCAAAAGTCTGTAAATGAATAATTAAGTGATAAAGCCTGGTCTCAGCATTTCCTGTTGTTCCAGCTCCACCTCACTGGGATATTGCACTCCCTTAGGTCCCTAAAGGCTGCACTGAGAGCCAACACTGTCGACACTTGCAGCTTTTGACAGGGTGCGACCATGCTTTTGGACACAACCCTAAGCAAACAGCAGTGGCAAAGTTTTCCAGCCCACAAGGGAAGTCACTGTGACGCAGCAAGCCATGCTCCCAGCAAAGCCTGGCTAGGAGGGATTAACTCTTCCCAAGGCAAGGCATTCTCTTCTTCTCTGGTGTCCAAATCTGCGTGTAGGGCTCATTTACCCACTCCACTCTCACTCTTTCCTTTTCCATTAGCTTCGTAAGGAGAAAAACAAGGAGTTCAATGAGCTGACATGATGTGGTTGTGAAGGGTGTGAGTGGTTTCAAATCCCTCATGTACTTTTCCAGAAGCATGAAGGTTAAAGCAATGTTAACATTTAGAACGTACGGAAGCAGATTGAGGAAAAGCGCAGTCCCAGCAGCCTGGCAGCTTTGCTCATGTCCTGTACACTTCTTAAAGGCTGATGTTTTGGAGGCCTGGAATGTTATTTTTAAAAATGAAAATAGGAAGATTGTTCATATTGTATTATGAAATGTAATTATAATTTCATAAATTTATAGAAAACTTGTGGTTCACATTTTCACACTATAATATGTAGTTCTGAAAAACAAGAAGTGTAGTGACAGTAGGTGGTGTGTAATGCTAGCATCGGAAATAGAACTCGTGAATGAAAAAAAGGAGTTTTGATATTTTCACAGAAATGTGTTTTGAATTTGTGGATTGTTTTGCCCATTTTTTTCAAGGAAGGAAATTACAGTAATTTCCCTGCCACTCTTAGGACCATTATTATAGGATACTGCAGTTAGGTATTTGTGTTTTAATAAAGAAGCCCACCTACAAATGGGCTGAAATATATATTGTAGATTTTAAAGCGTTATGTTAGCAAAAATGTTTTTTCACATTTGAGGAAAGGATGATGAAACTGAATTGCAAGAATTTAAATTGCATTCACTGGTCTTTATTCTCTTTTGGCTGCAAATGATACATCCCACTGAGGTGCAAAGATGATGCAAAGAAACTGAGATAGAGAAAATCAGTCCTTTTCCCTGGTATGTAAAAGCAAAATGAATAAAGTTTGCAATGTGGACATTGATCTCAAGGAGCCAGTTTTGCCTTAGATAAATTTTCAAAAGTCTGATATCCTTTTAAACTCTGTGGTAACTAGTACAAGCTGTTTACTTAACAAACACAGCATTTCTCAAATAATGCTGAGTGGGATTTTCACTCAAGCACCAAAGCACACATCAGCATCTCTGGCAGGAAACAGAAATACAGCATAGCCAAACATTGGTGGCATTTTCTAGGTGAGGCCAAATGAAAGGTACCACTCAAAGGAAAGGGCTCTTGGAAGATGCAATTATTTATTGATAGCAGCACACACTTTTTCATCTCCATGTGTCAAAGGTCCTGCAGTGATATGAACTAAATCCAGTGCAATCTTGAAGTTGAGATTTTCTTCATTCTAGTTCCTTATAGAAGGAGTATCTGCAAATTGGAAAGCAGAATGCAGAGCAACTAAGTGGCAGCACTGTACATAGAAATAAAATTTTGGTTTGGGGAAATGTCACACTTGTCCTCCACAGCAGGTCAGTGGCTGCATGGAAGTGTCACCATGCACAACGTGAGAAGCATTTTGCCATTTGTACATAAAAATCACTTATGTGTTGAGATTAACAAGCAATTCCAACATTCAGATTTGGGAGAAATTGGCTGTCTCAGTTGAGCATGAACAGGTATAAAATTCAACACAATTTACCTGACTAAAACTCAACAGAACTGAAATGCTCATCCATAGATATTTTTGGAAACCTACCAGATTCTGAATAACAAGCTGAGTGGTATGAATAAGGAGCAGAGAGGGAAGTGCTGTCTTCAGCCTCTTGCAACAAATTCCTGTGGCTGTAGGGAGCTCTGAAACATTCTGCCTGGCTTCAGGGACCAGGCAAACGGGGAACTGAAAACCCTTATTTTCATGTCAGTTAATCACTAAATGCAATTATGCTTTTACTATTCTTTTAAGAATAATTACTACTGCAACAGCTTACTCAACAGCTAGATACTGCCATTGGTTTAGGCAATGTTTTATCAATACAGTCTTCCTATAACAACACCTGTTGGCAGAACTGGGAAAATGTTCCTCCTTATCAAACAAGCTGTCATCTCAGATGCTGGCTTTAAATTAAGAGAAGAAAACATTAACAATTGCTGAAGTAGGAAGAGCATTTAGAAGGCGTTATGTTGACCTGCTTTTTACAGTGCTGTCTGTGTACCTGGGGTCACTGTGCCTGTTGCAGAAAGGCAAACCAACTTCTTCCGCATTTGGGGAAAGTGTGCAAAAACTGGTCTGGACCAGCTGGAGTTGAAAACAAGGTTTGGGTAGTGTGGACTCACTTGTTTGGCTTGGACTTGTAGCACTGAACCACAGCCATGAGAACCATTTTAGTGGAAAAGTCACAAAGTGTTCTGTGTGGACCTTAAACTATCATCTCTCTGAGATTAAATCCAGGAAATCTTGAATTACAAGTTTCAAAGGCAGAACTGAACTGGAATATTTTTAATTCTGATCAAAAAAGACAGTATAAAATATATTGTTTTATGCAGCAGAAAGGCTGCCTGTATTTTTTATTTCTTCATTACTTTCTGCTAACAAAAAGGATTGTTGACTTCAAGAGCAATGTCTGTATTCTCACAGAGCACCACTATGTACGTGGTGGAGAATATAAAGTGAAAGTGATTGGACACTGATTGGTAATAAAGGTGAAAGTACACAGTTCATTTTCGTTGCTCAACAAAGAACAAAGCAAACAATCAGGACTAAAAGCCAAGTTAATTAAATTCCAAATAACTTTTAGTGTAATAAGTTACTATGGTATTAGTAGCACAAGCTAGGAAATGTATTACTAAAAATAGCATTTTTGTCAGTCTCCCTAGGTTTCCTCTGTAGTTAGTAAAGAGGCAAGCACATCCAGAGGGCATTTCAGCTCTTATGAGAACTGAATTATTTTCTTGTATGTGCTCAATCTCTTTTTTTCTCTCTCTATAAATACATATGTATACACAGACACACAGAAACACACACACTCAAGGAAAGGTTTATATGTATATACACAAATATGTCTGTGTGCATGTATAGGATACACACACATTTATGTGTGTATGCAGATGTGTTCATGTGCACACAGGCCACAGCAAGCTGCACTCCTAACCCAAGAACCCTTGCCCACACTTACATGAGATAAATCCAGGCATGGAAGTTTGGCAGAGCTAATTCTGATTCCACTCTTTCACTGTTTTTACAATTATGTTCCAAAAAGGAGTTTCTTCTGTCTTACACTGGTTTACATCATCTCAGAGTAAGGCTTTGAGAATAAAGCACATCAGAATAAAGATTATATGGCTTTAAATAGAAGCTAGCGGTTAAAGAGTTGATACATGGTTTAGCACACTGAACATCATATCTGGGAGATAGGAGGTCACATTTTCAGCTGATGTAAATAAGCACAGCTCCCTGGACCTCAGCCCTCCCCAGACCAGCTGAGGGACTGGTCAGAGCCTCCCTTGATCAGCATTTGGATCTCCCTGTGTGCTCCCGTGGGACCATCTTGCACAGGGTTGTCCTTTGCAATGCCCTTAGACCAGAGAGATTTCTTTCACCAGGTTGGGCTGTGCCCTCGCACATTGGTCCTCTCTGGCCCAGAGGTGGTTGCATTTCAGCTCTGTTCTGAGCATGGTAGGGAATGAAACTCTACTGTTACCAATGCAAAATGCATGAACTTTACTGAGACAAACGCACTCTGCTCAATGCTTAAGGACGAAGGCTTGGCCTCCCACATGCAGGAGAGCAGTATTTTGGCTCTTGCTTGGAGGTCACTGCAGGAGTTATGCCAGCAAGTAAAAATATTACCTACCAAATGCTGATTGCAGACAAGTTTGGGCTGGGGCTACTGCATCTCTCCATCTGATAAACACAAAACATTTTACCTTGAAGTTATATTACAATTATCGTAGTGTGACTGTTATCACTGAGTTCCATGATCTTTGGAGATTACCAGATATAACCAGAGACAAGCAGGTAAACTGTGTGTCTGCAGTTCTTCCCGACATAAGAAATACCATGCACATCAACAATGCTGGGCTCATTTTACTGCAAATGCTTATTCGGTTACCTAATGTAGATCACAGGTTTTAAGGAAATTCCTGATGATGGCTGAGATTCTCAAGTAAAAAACTCTGTAGCTGCACAACATTTTATCCCAATAAGAATGGTTAATATTACATCAGCGTGACTGCTATCTTCCCCTCATGTTCTAATTATAAATCCAAAGCAGGCTGGCTAAAAGAGAGCACCAAATTTTAGGTGACACACACACCCCTGATGTGTCAGCTCCACATCTTGAGCACACTCCCTACTTTACTTATGGCAGACAGTGATTTTTAAGCAGCTCTGACTGCATTTGCTGTTACTGAGTGACTGTAACAGAGACGCAGAACACAAGAAAGTCATAGCTGCACTGGCCAACAACTACCTTCATCCTTCATGCTAGTGTGACTGTTGGGCCTCAGAGATTATGTCCATTCAGAGGGTCACCTGTAGAACTAAGAGTGTGTGTAGATACTATTTTCACTAGTCATAGTTGCAGCTCTCCTCATCCTTTTAATACACTCTGACAGAAGGAGACAGCTCTAAGTCATTGAATAAGTATACATTCACTTTGTTTTACTGCAGAGTAAGCCTGTATCTGCTATGGAAACCTATAGACACCATGGTGTCTACCCTGTGGCACCTACACAGAGATTTACACTCTAACAGCTGTGCTTGGACGCTTGAAGAGCCATCACTACTATTACCACTGAGTGGTGCTGGTTACTTCCAGTGACCATAAACAAAATGTGGTTCTAGTCATGAGAAAAAATAAATACTACATATTTTTCCTGCTTGTATGCTGCCCATTATGTCATTCTCCGCAGTATGAACTTTCAACTCAGGTTACCTGCCTTATCATGCTAAAGCTTTAATGCCTGATAAAAAGAAGAGCATTTAGCTTGGTAAGGATGCTGTTCAGGTATAAAGGTGACCTCTAGCTACAAAACAAACACCCAGGTCATGGAGTAGAGTAGATTCTTCTTTCTTACTCCTCTGAAATTAGGGGGAGATGAAAAAATGGTCCAAACAGACTACATAGATGGTAAAAGCTCTAAGAAGTAAAGGTTTACCGAGCATATCTAAGCTGAGATGACTGGACAAATACATCATCAGCTGACAGCCTAAGTGGCTTATCTCTGTGTCATTAGTGAGTTACTTCTCTGTTAACTCCCTCACTCCATAAAACTGGGTTCGTGCATTTCATTGTCTTTATTAGTGTTTTAAACTCATTCCTGTAGTATTTCAGTTTTTCCAGACTTGATCTACTTTCCCTCTACTGATGATACTAACTTATTCCTGTAGCTTATTAGCACCTTTGCAATGTTGATGAACTTTTTTTCTTCTCCCCCTTCTTTGCTAGGTAAATCAGTTTCTAGGGGGGAAGGAGATGTTTAGTCCAGCACATAAACATGATATCACATCCAGAGGTGCTCAGTGGCTTTAAGACATCAAATCTAGTAGTGGAGATAGCAAACTGTAAAGGCAGCAGGTCTGAGGTCTCCTAGCAAGGCAGCAGGGAGAGGTGGTCATGTCAAGCCAAAATCAACAAATGCAGATGCTCGCTGACCAATGGGAAATGGCATTTCTGATGCTACTTCATCCTCCTTGCCTAACTGCTCATAACCCACTGTATCATTTGGTATCAGCCCACCTCAAAACCTGCCTTTCTTCTTCATTTAGACTTCAGTTCTTGATTCTTCCACCCACGTCTGTATTAATTTACCTCCCTCATGTTGAACAGAGAGCAGATCAAGGGCTGTCACTCTGCTCAGCTTAATCTCCAAGCACAAAAAGTACAAAAAAACAATCTTAGAAACTCACCGATTAGTCAGCGGAACCACTGTCTTGGTGACTGCCAGGCAGAAAACACCTTTAAAATTGTAACTGCACATGATGAGCAGTGACACCAGCCACAAACAGGACTTGCAGGTCAAGAAACCTCTCAGTCATGAAAGTAAAGTTTCAGTTCTGGCAGACTTAAAATGCCTATGCAATTTTCTCAGCAGCATGTTAAACAGCACCATAGAAGAGGGCTGCTAAGTTATAGCTGTGCCATAGCAGGCTGTGGTGAATGTGCTTTGCTGGGCATCTCTAAATTCTGTTCCCCATCTCTCCTCCTCCTCCTTCATACACAGCCCAGGGGAGTACCATGAATATCCTTGTATACGGCAAATGCTAAAGTCCCTGTTTGCTTGCATGGAGGATCAGGAGTCTCCTAGTATTTTCTATCATGTATTCTACAATATAGCTCATACCCTCCAATAAATACAGGCAGTGGAGTATTTGGTAGAGCTTGCCGATGGTTTCAGGAAGAAAGCTGAAGAGCACATTGCATTAAACATGAAATGTCTTGCAAAAATCCTGGCGAGGTGAAGAATTAAATTGAGCGAGGTATCTTGCCATAGATGTTTTCCAGACATCGAATAACTGCTCAGTGCATGTTGTACTGTATGGGTAGAGAAAAGCGCTAGATTTCAACACGTGCAGTTTTATAACACATTCAAGGACAGGCATCATCAGCTTCTCTCTTTAAAGAGCACATTCATGTTGAATCCTCATGAGGGATTCATGTTTCTTCCTCTTTAATAATGCACAACCTTGTAGCTTGTGCAGTCTCTAGGAAACATTGGCAACCTGCAGGCAGGAAAAAGAAAGGGGTTCTTTGGAGATAGCTGTTTTCACACTTTTTTTGTTCCTGTTCTTGTGCCCAGTTCTGCTGTATATTCTACTTGATATTACGCATGTACTGCATAGCACACATATACATGTAGGCACACCATCACTCTGAAGATACACTTGCACACATACATATATATACATATACAAATACATACGCATCCCTTCTCAGGATTCAACTTTCTGTAGAGCAGTCTTGGTTTAATTTGTTCAATTGATCTGTGTTGTCAATTGTACAGTAAGATGCTCAATATTATGCACTGTTCTACATAATCACTCATCATACCTCATCTATCAACTCTCCTCTTTGAGTGTAAGGAACTTTACAACCCACTGACTATTGATAAATAGGATACATAGTGTTATCTATGGTTCTATTATGTATGAATGTAGCTCTACATATAAAGTGACAGGTCTCTAGTTGATATATTGATTAATAAACCAATACTGCTCTGTAGACACCACTGAATCGCTCTTGACTTACATCTGTAGAACATCTGATCTGCGATATTCTATGACATACAGAACCCACAATAACATGGGTATTTAGTTAGTTTTAGGTATAGCTATATAAACAGACAGAATAGCAAAACAGGTTAACAAAAGCTGGAGATTAAAAAAGATAACCCTAACTATAACCTACTGTTAGTTTTGTATATTCGCACCAATGCCCTCATTTTTGCATTTTTACTGGTATTTCCATCATTAGATCAGTGAAGCTGATTGACTTACTGTGAGCCAAAGGAGAAACTCAGAGTACAAAGCAAATAATAGATATTTCATATTCCCCAAACTAGATCCATTGTTTAAAAAAACCCTTACGTTGCATATCCAGCACTCACTTTGACCAATGATGGATGAATGTGTTTGTTACTCATACAGAGATTAAATATTACCTATTTTGCTTTCAGTCCCAGTAATTTGGGGAATTAAATTCTGTTTGGGAACAGAAGATAACACTTCATGAACAGGTTGATGAGAAGAAAAGAAAGACAGTGAAACATAGCAGCTGTCTGAACAATACAGAAGTTCAGAAGGTTAAAAAGGTTGAGCCACTATTTTCTCACAAACAAGATTACATGTAAAGATAAACAGAAAGCAATTTTCCTCACTATCTGTGGAAGTAAAAGTTAACGCCCTATGAAGTGTCTTGTTGCAATCTCAGAAACCAGGAACCATAAGTCTACAAGACCTGTAAAAGATCTCAGCAAAGTACTGCATGCCCAAAACAAGGCAGCATTGCAAACATCTTCAGATTTCGTAACAGAATAAGGAAACAAAACAGGAGATTAATACCTGGCACAGCTGAAAACCAAAACAAATATGTATTTAGAAGTGTCTAGGAGAACACGTTTCAGTGCAGCTACAATAGTATTAGGGATGAAAGACTTCGAAAGCATTACATGACAGAGGGAAACAGAACTTGACCCAAAGATGTTGGATTAGCAATGACAGAAGGAGCAGCCAGAATTCAGGGACACACAGACTGACTCACTAAACAAAGCAAAACATAAAGCCAGCTCATGAAGACCATGAGTCCTTCTGTCTCTAGTGCAAGAGTTCATTTTATGTGCACTTGTAAATGCGAATTATCTACAACTGTCACATAGGCCTCCAAGAGCAGAAGCATAGCCAGAAGATGCTAACTAGCATCTGCCTTAAGGGTGATCTCCACCCTCAGAGAGCACAGGGAAAGGAAAAACAGGCCAGGTTTTGGTTTTGTGAGGAGGAAAGACAGAGGAGCCAGTATACCTTGTGTTGTACATAAAAGGAACCAACAAAGCAATGGTGAAATTAATTAGTTCTAATGGAATCTCTAAAGGAGCTGCAGTTTCTCTCACCAGTAACCTTTCATAGCAGCACCAAGCTGAACCAGGCACCTACAGAGATGGGTTTGCTGCTACCCAGGTGGAAGATATCCATGCAAATGGGTTAGTGTTCATCCCATCGCAACAGGAAAACCAAAATCATACTGTAGCTGTTAATTGTGTCAGAATATCAAAGTTAAACACTGAGGAAAAGCAAGGAACCAATTTCCAAACCTGTCACAGGAGTTCATGAATACAGCAACTCAAGACCATCCACATCTATATGAACGATAAAGGTACAGATCCACAAATCTGAAAAAAACTAGAGTCCCCAGACTAAGGATTTCCTAGACATGGTTGGTAAGTGCCAAAAATTCTGAAAACATAGCACAGTGGATGCATTAACTGGGATGAGGGAGATACCTGCATAGATGTAAAATGGGGTTCGTACTACTGGAGTATCATAAGAACCCACAATTTTCCAGTAAAATAGGGAAGATTCACTGAAAATTTTACTTGGGTTGAGATTATCCTCTTCACTGACAGACAGGATCCTATGAGCTTCCAACGTGGGAGATATATCCCCACAGGCACCTTACTACAGGTTCAACAAGGGGACAAAGTCACAAACACCAGTTCTCTGCCTGTCTCACTCCCACCACAGCACAATTATTTATATTAAATTATCACTACAGGTTTGTCAACACCTAAAGGAATGTTTCTCTCTGGTACAGATGCATGAGACAAGTTTAAACAAATCCCTATGAAACTGGAGTTGGCTATACATAGGTGAGTGCAGGACATTATGTAAATCATTCAATCGAATCAACTCCTAGAAGATTTGCATGGATCACTGATCTCACAGAACTTTGGTTCACTCTTTTATGGTGACCAGACATCAGTGATAGCCAGAAAAAGGAAACAAAGAAACATCAAACACATCATCCAAACTCTTAAAGACAGGGCAGTAGGGTTATCCATAAAGCTCAGGCATGTCAGGCAGACATGACAAAAATGTGCTTTCAAATTTGAAATGGGGAGAAGAGGTGATGGTCTCAACAACCTCCATGACCTGTGCAAGCTCAGACAGATCTTTGCTGCCAAGGACCAGCCACAGTACTTGACATGAGCAGTGCACCCAATTTTATAAGCATAAAGACTTTTTGAGCAATCGTATTTCCCAGTATCTTCGTAGAGCTGAAAATGATAAATGAAACCCTGGCAACAAACCTAGTTCATTAGCTTTGTTCACTCCAAAACACAGAACAGTTCCTTATGTTATGATGGGAATAAGTGCAGCCCAAGTGTTGATGTGAGGGAAGGTAAGAATTCATTTGGATTTACTCATGCAGGTGTAGAGGGGAAGTATTAAGGGAGCAAAACCCCAACTTCTTTGTTTAAGTGTTTACTTAAGTTGTTAAGTTTTTTGTTTAAAGTTTCAAGGCTTAGTAATGAATAAGCTGCATGTAAAAAAGCTGGCCTCACGTTGTTCAGATCATGGCTGTGATTAAAATGGGCTAGGAGCCATTCTCTGGCCCTACCAAGTAGAGTACGTGGTGTTACAGCATTTATGTCCATATAGCTAAATCCCCTACTCTATGCTCCTGACCTCAGCACAAGGCAGTCAAGCGCACATCTACTGTTCCTTGTTGGCCCCAAACCATGCCAGAGCAATCTCTGGGAGAGCACTAATCAGCATGGGCTGAACGAGGCTAAGGAGCATGCTGCTTACTTAACAATATATCTGCAGGACTGTACTGGGCTTACGTGGCAAGGGTTTTTTTTGGGGGGGAGGGAGGGGTACAAGTGTGGCACCAGCGAGAAGGGCCCAGGAGCTGCCCAGTGTCAGACAAGAGCCAGCTCCAGCCGGCTCCAAAAGGGACCAGCTGCTGGCCCAAGCCAAGCCCACGAGCGACAATGGTTGTGCCTCTGGGAGAGCAGATTTAAGAATGGGAAAATCTGCTGCACAACAGCAGCTAGGAGAGAGAAGTGAGAAAATGTAGACAGCAACAACCCTACAGACACCAAGGTCAGTGAAGAAGGAGGGCAGGAGGTGCTCCAGGCACCGGAACAGAAGTTCCCCTGCAGCCCGTGGAGAGGGCTATGGTGGAGCAGGCTGTCCCCCTGCAGCCCATGGGGTACCACATGGAGCAGATCTCCACGCTGCAGCCCATGGAGGAGCCCATGGTGGAGCAGGAGGTCAGGTGGGAGCTGCTGCCCGTGGGGGACCTGTGCTGGAGCAGTTTGCTCCTGAAGGATGGACCCCGTTGTACGGACCCATATGTGGGCAGCTCTTGAAGAGCTGCAGCCTGTGGGAAGCCCACGCAGGATCCGTTCGGGAAGGATGGCATCCCGTGGGAAGGACCCCACACAGGAGCAGGGGCAGAGAGTGACCACGAAGGAGCGGCAGAGACGAAGCGATATGGGCTGAGCGCAGCCCCCATTCCCCGTTCCCCTGTGCTGCTCGGGGGGAGGAGGTAGAAGAGGGTGGATGGGGGGAAGGTGTTTTTAGTTTGCTTTTAGTTCTCACTTTAAAGAAAACTTTTCTCATTTTTCACCATTAGAAATAGGCAATAAATTATATTAATCTCCCTGCATTGAGTCTATTTTGCCAGTGATGTTAATTGGCGAATGATCTCTCTGTCCTTATCCCAGCCCTTGAGCCCTTTTTCATCATTTTCTACTCCTGTTCTTTTGAGGAGGGAGAGTGAGAGAGCGGTGTGGTGGAGTCTAGCTGCCCATCAAGGTGAAACCACTACAAGGACAGAGCACAGCCCTGTGCCATGATGTTGTTTGGTTTATGAGCACTGAGGTAGCTTTAAAGCCTCTTCAAGCTGTGATCTGATTACAGGAAAATCAGACTGGAGTGCATTCACAACATGATTTGTGACGCCTTTGCACAATGACTATGGGCCAGTGCCAGAAAACTAGAGGAAGCATGACATGTCTTTGGAGACACAACCTGTGGATGTGCGGAGCTGATACTTGATTGCAAGATTACACCTGGGTCCTACACTGAAGCGTAGTACAGTCATCCTCAAAGTTATCAGGGCTAGTCAGCTGTATGGTGGAGCAGAGCCTCAACCCTTGTTATTTCCTGTTTTTAAATTAATTTGCACAGAAGCATATGCATATCCACACACACAACCACAGCTGGTGGTACAGCTAAGTAATTCAGCAAATTCTGGCTTGTTATATTGGAACTCACATCATTTCAGAGGTTCTTTTTAAAAACTTCCTTTTCAAAAATGCAAACATCAACACACAAGCACTAGTCCTGTAAACATTTAAGTTATATACGTTTCTTTGGGTGCATGTTTCTAACAAAAAATGCAAAATTTGCCTCAGCTTAGCAGATGGCCATAAACTTTGGCATAATTATGCACTGTATTTTATAAAAGCAACGATCATGCCTAGGTGTTAAAGGAACTGGTTGGCAGGAAGAAGACCTTTTTCTGTATTTGATCAGAAGATGGGCAGTTGCCTGAATCAAATGCAATGATGTATTTCTCTGTAGGACTGATTTTTGCTTTGGGAAAAGTTTTGATTTAATTGATTTGAATCCTTGATTTAGAGAATCTGCAATGTATGCTGCAAATGGAAGTATCAATGCTTATTACAGTTTCTGCAACCTCATTTCAACGATGCTGGAGAAGGGAGCTGAATCAGTCTGTTCACCTACAGTATCTACTCCTTCTTTTCAGGCAACCAAAAAATTTTATATTCATATGATTATTGGCATCATAAGTGGACTTTTAAGTCAGGTTAGTTGTCTAGGATTGCATAGAACAAAAAATGTTACCATCTGCAACAAGCACACAGCAGAAAACATATTTTAGGTAACTCAGATAACATCCTGCACAAAACCAGAAGCCTGTTTCCTAAGGTACCATTGGTGCCATTTCATTATTTGCAAATAAAATGGTCCCAGTTGCTTATTAAGACAGTACCTGATTCACATGTGCCTTTGCTTACATAAATGTCAGCACGTTTTCAAGCCAAGGTTGCTTGAATACATGGCATTTCATTTCAGTCACCATTTCTTTTAGAAAACATACTGTACCTGAAAATGCAGAGGACTTTATTTAATGATTAACCATCAGAATGGATTCTCACTTTATAATACAGTGAAAGGACAAACCACTTTGACCAGTTTACTTTCAGAACAGCTCTTTTCACGAAAAGAGAATATAATCACCATGGTCTCTTATATTGCTATAGAAAAATGAAAACTGGAATATTTTATAGGAAGTCTCCGATGTGTCAGAAATCCTCCTGCCCTCTGCATCTCGGGGCGTATCACTTCCTACAAAACAGCAGTACTTTGCCTCCAGCAACTCCCTTCAGAGTTCGTTCAGTACTGGGAAACCTTGCCTGGTGAGATTGGTTTTCTTCCTCTAGGACATTTTGATATACGAGTGCTGTTTTATGCATCTTTATTTCAATAAATAAAGTTGATTGTTGCTGTGTTTGCTTTTCTGGTTTCAGTATTTTTACTGTGTATAACAGATGGAGCTGCTAGCAATGAAGAGAGATAAGGTTGCTTAACATTTTCTGTGATAAGTCTCTGTTTTCAGTTGCTTATATCTCATTTTATCCAGTTGGGCTAAAGCATTTCATGCTTGCTTCTTTCCTCAAATTGATTTTTTCTCCATGTTTTTGGACAAAAATGATTTTTCTACTTCTGAGAATCAAAAAATAAATAAATACAATTCCTAATGTTAATTTCCGTTTTGTAAGGCCATTTGGGATGAGAATGTTGCATTTTTTTGTAGGAAGGTTGTGGTGGAGTGAGTTAAATTTACAGGTTCACAACTTTTAAACCATGGGCTGATCTCATGAACATTAAAACCACTGTGAGCAAAGCATGTCACTTCCTGCATAGCACTGACTTTTGAGCTCTGTGTTTTTAGAACAATTCATTTAAAGGCATAAAATAACTTGGAAGCAATATTACCACTGAAAATACAAAACAGAACCTGCAATATACTGCCTCTAAAAATTTTCCCTGGCATGTATGCACACACACACACACACAAACAAACAACTGTGGAGCAGATATAACTGCCTTATTTTAGAAAAGTATGACCTAAAGATGACCTAAAGACTTCAAGTAAAATGCTGCCACCACTGAAATAGTCGGAATATTTTTCTGTTGACTGTGCTGGAGAAAGTATTGTTTCCTTGGTGAAGCTCCCCGCAACCTTACATTTTAAGTAAAGTTATGCAGCTCAGGCTGCTCCTACACAGAAAATACAGCTTTTACCTTCCCCCCATCTACGTCCTCCACACAAGTTCCCAGGCAGCGGTGGGTCCTGCTCTTTGCTCAGCCATTCCCATGCATATACTTGGATATTTGAGAATTACTCGCTGCTGGAACAAGAGTTTTCTACACAACTTGGCTGAACACCTTTACCACTGGCTGGCAAGAAACCTTCCCTGGGCTGGCGATGCTTTATCCGTGAGCAGCGTGCACTGCAACAGTGCCTGGGATGTTTTCTGTGTCTGATATATACTTGCTTTGGAAATGAAGATTCCCCAGGGAAAGGTAGCTTTAATAATGCCTTCAAAAGAAGTAAACTAATCAATTAAGATTTGTCCAGTAATTAGTCTAAGAATTGGGCTACGCAATTGAAATTAAACAATCAAAGTAATTAACCTTACAGTTTGCATGTTTGGCTAATTATAAAAATATTTACCATACACATTTTCAAACTGAACTCAACTAGCATCCGTCTAGAAATTCCCCCAGTGTAAGGGATTGCACCACAAATTACAGAGTTCGCGTTTAATATATGTCAATATATTTCAAGTATATTTGCATAATATATGCAAATATATTGAAGAGTCTTTGCTGTTGTAAATTCTAATCCCATCCTTACCATCCACAACATATACAGCAATATGTGGTGCTTTTTTTTTTTTTTAAACTGACCAGCTCCTCCACCTGTTTAACGAAATTAGTGAGGTTGCTGAAACATGCTGCACTCAGGGCCCTGCTCTGGGACTGCTCAGGCACTGGAGCGAAGGCAGAATGCAGCTTGATTATTAAGTGTAGTTGTTCACAGGGGACATGGTAAGATTAGAAATCCACAATCCTCGCTGCTTGCCATTTACTTTCCAGTTATAAACTGAGGTGTTGGTCTTAGCCTATAAAATCTTGGATGATTTGGGGTTGGTAAAAAGGGATAGTGCTATTCTACTCATGATAAACAGCTAGAATAATGCCTGGAGACCAAGAGAAACGCTCAGGATTAATAATATTATATGAACAAAAAGTTATTCTAGCTTCCAGGCAGGTTACCGTGCTTCCACACTCTCATACTCTAAGAACTGCTGTAAATTACATTGTATTAGGATGTAAGTTTTTGGTTTCTTTAGCACCTGAGTACTGGAGTTCAACTTTGCAGCACTGGACCTGTCAATACCAAAGTCATGGCACAACATAATGTCGTGTATGTGGATGTCAGATTGGAGCATCTCACACCGTCTTCACATTAAATCCTGTTCAGAGAGTCCGAATTGTGTGAACGAGACAGTCCAAATGCCCCCAATATGCTTACCTTTCCCAGTGTGTAAAGGACAAAGGGAGAAGAGCTCCAGCGGGGGCCCTGCCCCGGGCTGCAGCCCTTCAGGAACACCCTGCTCCCGCGGGGGCTCCCCACGGCCGCGGCTCCCTCAGGAAATGTCCCCGGGCTGCAGGGTGGAGATCTGCTCCAGCGTGGGCTCTGTGGGGCTGCCGGGGCATCCCTGCTGCGGGCCTGGAGCCCCTCCTGCCCTCCTCCTCCTCGGGCCCGGGCCCCTCTGCTGCTTTTCCCTCACCCCGCGCCTCCTCCTCGGCCTGTGCCTGCTCTGCCCTCTCTGAAATCTCTTTTCCCCGAGGCGCCGCCAGCTTGGCTGCTGGGCTCAGCTGTGCCCTGCGGTGGGGCCGTTGGAGCTGGCTGGAGCCGGCTGTGTCCGGCACGGGGCAGCCCCGGCCTCTGCCCACAGGGGCCCTGCAGCCCCCGGCAGCGCCGGGGCACGGACACCCAGCTCAGTTTTCTCAAAGGTCCCCAAGCGCTTGTGCCCTGCTTGGGGTTGTGCGTAAGTCCAGCTCCAAAGTGTGCAGTGACTGCTCTCCACTGCCTGAACCATTCCTCCATCTACAGCCTTGGTGCTCAACAGCGTCTCTGCTATCTCCCCTCATGCAGCATGCCCTTCATCTCGCTTTCCCACCACCTTACTTAACCCAGTGTACTTAATTCCATCTCCTCTGTTGCACATCGTTTTCACTCTCTAAAAGTGAAGTGCTAGAAGGAAGGAGAGAGAAAAAAAAAACATCTTTTTACAACCCTACATCACAAGTCAGCCCATTCCATCCCCCCGAGCTCTTTCCAGTGTTGTAACCATTCCTGCTGTACCACAAAGCCACTCAGAGCCCTTTCTGAAAAACACGGGGTCCAGAGTGGTCCATTTATACGAATTTTTTGCACTACACTGGACTGCGATGCACAGCACAGCAAATCGAGGACCAGCCATTACACATATGATTTCCAACTCACAGGGCATCAGCCCTGAATTCCTTATTACACAAAGTTATTTCCCATATGATATCTGCCACAGACCATAAAACTAAACAAATGGGTGAATATAATTCATTCACTGGTTTATGAACCAGCAGTCCCACAGAGACATTGGGATACGGCAAGCACAACTGCAGTGTTGCTGAAACTGAGGGACAAAAAGCAACACAAGCTCACATTGCCACTGGCTCACGAGCATTTATTCTGGGAAGTGGAATGTGTTTGATGTTGATCCTCTCCTCTCTGGGTTTGTTATCCCCACTATAAAACATTTACCTGTAAACAACAAACAAGGCACCGTGATTTCAAGGAGACACACGGATCAGCTCCAGCTAGACCTGGATATGAGTTTATTTAGGGTTTTGCAAGGTTTTGAGGGATCTTGGTGAATTATCCCTTTTAATGGAAAAGCCCAGTTTGCCCTTTTGAAAATCTTAATGGTGCAGTAGATATATAATAACATATATTATAATTATTTCTCTCATTGCTGTATTGTTCCACCTGCTTTTAGTTGCATTTTAATGGAAAGAGCAATCCAAAAATATCAGATGAGCTGTAGGTTTGTTGTCCAGTTGGGATCATTATTAATGTGGCATTGACTTCTGCACGAAAGTTGTGACAGCAAAGGTAGCTGAATTACACAGATAGTTCAGTTTGGGATTTTTAACCTAAAATAGCAAAGCATCACACGTTGGTGAGACAGAAATCATGCATACTGTGAAATGCCAGGAAAGGAAGCTCAGTGCAAAACTGTCTTGAGGACACCAGGAATACCCAGACTGGCACTGAGGACATTTGCAAATAGAAGAAAATGCTTCTCAGGATTAGTATTTAAACACACAATGATGCAAATGTTTATTTATCTGCGGAGTGGCAGATTGTTGGTATTGAGTGCGCCAAAATATGCTTTGGACACAATCTGATGACAAAGCCTTGTCTGAGAGATACTGATCAGTCTGGGGAGATGAAGTGACACAGAAAAGATTTAAAAAATCCAGGGTGTCTGTGCTCTGAGGCATACATAAAGTATTCATTAATTGTCACCAGCACACAATTCTCTCCATCCTATCTCCTGCACTGCAACCGGATGGGGGGATAAGACATTTTAGGGAAACAGATATATTGATTACCCTGTGAGAAGGTTCAAATCTGCCTGGACTATTTGCCTGAATATTTTCTGTTTGCAGAGTTAGGGTCTAGGAGGCACTTCAGAATGCCAATCTTTAATTGCACAATTTCAAAAGCAGCACAGTACACCTCACCTGTACATACAGCTCAGATGAACTTCTGTTGTCTTGGTTGGTTTATAAAAAGTTTTATACCATAACACCTGCATTAAGTATATGAGACAGAGGTTCCTGCAAAATGAGGTGGTGGTGTGGAACCTTAAGTACCCTGCCAAACTGACTGCAAGTGCTCCCTGGGCTGGAGCACCTCCGATTACGTTTAACCAGCCCCAGGGAAACAGCAGCTGATGCACTGCACAGATTACTACCCAAGAGGCCTCTCCCCACTCCAGCCTTCAAGGCAGGTTTTGATCATTTTTGAAGTTATGTTGAGCTTTGCTAAGTTATATTTTCGTTAGTCATCTATAATGGGTCCTAATTAAGCATAAAGCTGCTGCAGATACTGTTGAAAAAGGCTCTTCTGCCCCTTCATAATCTAGCATGACTTGGAAGGACATAAAATCTGCAATTATACTCAGTATGGTCCCCACAAGTGTGCCAGCCTGTACAGAGAATTTATGGTTCATCACCAAGACCAAATTACCATCATACATTCCCCAAAGGTGTCATACACAGGTTTCCTATTTAAGTTTTGCCATTGCTTGCAAGACTAGGAGATTTCCCCACAGGCTGAAGAGCAGTTCTGCAGCTGACAGCAGTCTAGAGAGCAGGAAGGAATACAGTGACATGGCAGAAAAATGTCATGGATGTAAAGGAACTCTTCCTGCTCTTCTGCATTTAACCAAAGTATCTGCAGTTGTTCCACCTCTGCTTTAAAAAGTCATCATATGTCCTTTAATAGGAAACACCCACTTAAAAAAAATGGACTATTAGCTCCATTAACATGTTATCATAATGGAAAACACCATCCACAAAATTGTATGTAGTTAATGAGGAAAATAATACTGTAAAATGGCAAAACATTATTTGACGTTTCAAATCCATTAAACTAGTTATAGTGTTATCTGTCCAAAATAACTTTTAATCAAGAAACTCCATATTCTCAATGCTAACTGAGTAGTCCCCCATCGTCATACTGCAATAGAAAGAAGAATGTTGGAGAAGTCCAAATTCAGCTGCTGGAGATCAGACAGAGCAAGGAGGAGTGGTGTGCACAGAAAACTCTCTATACATAGCTTCATCATTAAAATTTCCCTAGCATGAGCGGAAAAGTTATTAAATTCCCAATAAAAAATGTTTAAATGTCATTAAAAAGTTTCAGTTCTATCATAATTCTCCTTAATGGTGAAAATTTCAGTGCTGGTTCTCAGTCCTGAAATTGCGTTTTCAAAGAACCCTGTGCTTTAAGTCTCAAATGACCTAATTACCATATTTATTGCTGGATTCTGTTTTCTAATCCCTGATGACTTTCTCAGATATATTTATGTTCCCTTCATTTTACTCTCATGCAAGAAGGACATACAGGAGCTAGTAAGGATGGCATGTTGCAACCTGAGTCAAATAGGTGGCTGTTATCACACAGTAGTAATATCTGTTTAGCTACCCATTATTAAAGACTCTGCAAACTATACACACCTGCATATGAAAAGTCATAGCAGTTATTTTCCACTTAATATTTGTCAGTGTTATGCTTACAGGACAGTCATTATAACTGACATAAATTAAGCCTCAAGAGTAAACCATCCAGTCTCAAGATGACAACACCAAAACCAGGTTTATTTCATTGAAGATCTGAAGAAGAACAATTCTTCTATTTCTCAGCTTCCTTTAATTAAAGCATGGCCACAAAAATTTAATTCAAGAGAAGAGGCTGGATAAAATATTAATAAAAGCAAGCATCCAGGCCGTCCAAGACTGGAAAATTTTTTAAATGTTCAAAGAAAGGCCCTAGTTTAATTTAGCTCCTGTAAATTTCGGAAGGGAAGAAGAGGAGGAGATCATTACTTGTTTAAATTAAGATCTCATTAAACTACAGTTCTCCTTATATATACTCAATATATAAAAGTGCCATGATAACATTACATATTTATTGTCTTTTCATAGATTAAGCATATTTAAACAACAATACCCCCCTGCCAACTTTTCCTAGCTTCTAACAATGTCAGCTTAACCCGCAATCTGACAGGTTAGCTGTTTTTCCCATCTTGTAACTGATTGTTGGGATCTTAATATTTTTTCCTACCACATATTGGTAATAACATTCAAGACGAGGGAACTTTTGCAAACTAAAAATTTAAATAAGGTTGACAGCTAACCTCAGTCAAGCATGTATTGTATCAATTTCATAGGTTCTAAAATATTCAGAATTTTGGTTTGGTCTCATGGAGCTAAAAGACAAGGTGTGGTGCAGGGTTTATGCTTCCCCTAAAGTTGGCAGTGATCAGGATAAGGTGGTTTACTTCTTCTCTAGTTAAAGATTGATATGAATAGAAATGTTCTTCTAATAATTACTGAATTAGAAATCATATGCCAGAGAACACTTGCTAAAAATAACAGAAAAATGAAAGACAAAATTTGAACTGTAGGAACATAAAAAAAAAACCTGCTGCATCTAAGGTTTTTTTTTTACTTGCCTTTTATTCTAGCAGAAATCTACTTCATGCAGACATTTAAATGTCTTAAAATTTTAATCAAATGTGGGTGAAAATAGGAAATTTTCATTTTTGTTTTAAATGGACCAGAAGCTGTGGGTAATTTTTAGTTTTGCAAGCATATTTTAAAGGGTGCAAAAATGTAAAGGATGCAAGCCCTTATTGTGCATCAGAGTAGCTAATTTCCATTGTTTGGACCTTAAACAGAAATATTTGAATGCATTCTACCCAGAATGTAATGACATGAATCACACATCACTTTTAACAGAACAAATCTGCACCTGTTTCTCAAGGACATTAAAATGACTGAGTTCAAGAAGAACCATGTTCTTGTTTCATTTGGCAAAGAACTAACTAACACAAAGGCATATTCCTCTTGGAATGGACAGCCTGGATTTGTTTTGGACTTGGATCTCTAATAAAATAATAGATCACCTGATAGGTAGTTCCAAATACCTTTTTGATATCAAGCATTTTAGGCATTTGCTGCTCTGTGGGTTTTCGGACAATGGTCTGTATTGACAGACACTAACTTCAGGAGCAGCACTTGATGTCTGACACCAGCTTAGCTTCAATGTGTACAACTTACCTGCTTAACGTGAAAGAGCCTAAGTATAAGCTTATCTCCAGAAAGCAGTAATTAAAACACATGGACAAAACTCATTCCAAAATGGCCAGTGTATAGGAAAAGGTAATTTTCCACTGTGCTAAGAAAAGTGGAGGGAATTATTTTATACATGTTTGAACCATCAAGCAGGTTAGAAATTGGGAACAGCATCAGCACAGGAGACATCAAATAAAATCCTGTCTGCGGACAATTTGCTGACCAGTCAGCAAACAAGAATTGGGATGTCCTAGCTCTTTGGTCAATGAAGCTTCAGCACCATTTTTATAAGCAAAGAAGGATTAATTCTAATTCCTCAGATTAGCTTTAACTATGACTTAACTTTCTCAGCAATCTCATCTTAAGCCCACTTCTCCTCACTCCCCCAGTGTTTTCTAAGTTGGCAGGACTTCAGTGAAATTGTAGCTTCACAGTATTTTCATCTAACAGACAACACTTGCCATCTCAGATGTAGATAATTTCAGTGGTATATTCTCATTCCCTTCCTACTTCACAGGGGCCTTGGAGGATGTAGTTAAGAGCAGCTTGCAAAGTGGATTGGAAGCTGTGGATGAAGCCTCATCTGACGTGAATTATTAGAATAAGAAAATTAGCCTAGAAGACCAAGGTAACAAAACTAAAATTGCATCTTGCTATCAAAGAGAGAGGTCATAGAAACTACAAAAACAATAACTGAAATGATTAAAGCTATAAATAAAGCTGGAGAGGAAAAAAAAATCTGTAATCATGAGAGCACACAAAGTCAATTTGTAGTCATCTGATGTTAGATGCCTAAGGCAGGACGTAGGTCTCATGAGGCTCCCTGTGTTGTCAATGGAGAGAGAGGGCAATTCAGCCAAGAGGGCAATTTACTTGTCTGAATAAACCTGGAAAGGCAAGAGCTCCTCTTCTTCTCTGACTGCTTACAACACGAACGGAAAAAAGCTTTCAGATTTAAACATCTCAGTTGGATGCATCAAGTCACGCAGTGTAGATCCCCCAAAGACTTCAGCCAGTGGAAGGGTTCAGATACACTGTAAATGATACAAGGATGTACGAAACAACTCTTCCCCAGGGCATGCAAACTAAGACAGCAGCCAGGGCAGAGAAAGAGAGGACATAGCAGAGTGGGAGAAAAGAGGGGGAGATCCCAGCTGGTACAAAGACCTGGCACAGCTTAACGGGCAGCTGCTGTTCTGTGCCACATTGCAGGAAGGAGTCCTTGAATTAAAGGTATTTTGTCAGTAACAGGTTTGGGATTTTATCTTATGGCAAGCAGAGGTGAGTTTCCTGTTTTCTGGTCCCAAAGCTCTCAGCCTCCTATTCAATTAGGTATCAAAAAAAACTGAAAGGAGGGTTGGATGGATTTTTGAATCCTGTTCTATTCCCACTTTAGTGGGTAGGGAAGTACTCTAATACTGGTTTACAGAGGCAAATAATTGAAGTCTCTGAAATCAAAGGCTGTCTGACTTCTCAAAGGGTGGGCATTAATCCTAATAGCTTTTGCTTATGAAGGAAACAATCTCCCCTGTAAGAAAAAATTCTTATTACAGACATATAAGGAGAATAAGGCAGCAACTTGAAGGCACAGGGTAAGCACCAGCAAAGAATTGATTCTAAAGCAAGAATACAGTGACTCAGAAGATATATCTCCAAAAGAATCAAAAACTCAGAAGTCTAGAACAAGTGCTTCCTTACAAATTTAAATTCATCCACAATCCCACATTAATGGAATTTATGCCACAGAACCAGTGTGTAGTGGCCTAAAGCCAAAACCTACATGTTTTCAGAATTCTCCTGTTGCTACTTAATCCAAGGAGAATAACAATATCTTAAGAAATACTGATTAAGGCAATCACCCAAATTTCCTCAAGACTTAATCTGAAATAGCTACAAGACTTCAGAAATCAGCAGAATACTTTCATATACGTATGTATATATATAAACACACACTGCTTTAGTGCTCGCTTTGTGCAATAAATTACTTTTCAGGATATTAAAATGTATCCTATTTTGAAATTGTGTGCTGCAGCTTTTTGCTGAATCAAAACATCCAGACCTTCCCAAGTCAAATTTTTCATTGTTACTTCTCCAATTGATATTTAATCTTCACAGTGGTACTATAGATCATCTCAAGACTTGTGCTTTCACCAAGTGGGTTAACTATACCTCAAAACCCAGCAGAGAATAATTACAAAGAGTCCAAATCCTTGTAATAATCACTTTCTTTTCCTTACAGCCATATTATACAGCTGATTTTGAAACACAGACTGAAAGATAGAGTGAAGAAGCATAAGCAGATTTTTACATACATTCCTACAATCCCAGCTTTCAAAAAAAAACCTGACCACAATTTACAGTAAATAATCAATGCAATGCAGATAAGATATATTATTAAAATATTAGTGAAATGTGCATAATCTGATGACAGCCAAGTTGACCATGGTTTTAGCCTCATCAAATTAAGCAGGTTACTTAGGTAACTATTGAGATATGAGGTAACTTAGGCAGACTTTTTTAAGTCTCTCTTCCTCTAGCACTATGCTGAACACCTTGGTCTTTACATTTGGGCTGGGGGAAGCAAGGAATTAAACCCTATAGCAGTTTATTACAGTAGTTACCAGTCAGTTTGAAAGACAAGCAGACAGTAAATTTCTTAATAAACATATTTCTTAGCATAGGTTTATACAAATGATGTATTAAGTGGTTAGTAAAAGCATAATTACACTACAATTTCTTTTCTATTCTATTCTTTCCTGTCCTACCATCATTCCTTGAGCTGTGTCAATGCAAGATGTGGTCCAACAGTGAGTCAGACTGAGGAATTGATCTGTCTGGAAAATAACCTAAGAAAAAAAAAATTAGCTCTTCCCCCAATATGGCTCACAACACAACTGTACAAATATTTGCTCTAGCACAGCACAAGAAGAACAAGCAAGCTTGAGCACCAGCGAGGGACAGGACAGCAATTGCAGAAGCCAGTTTAGGCAGCCTTCCTTCCATGGTTCTTCAGTTTTATTCTCTCTTTGAAAATATTCCCTAAGCACATACAAATTTTGGATACCTTTTATATTGGATACTGTGATTCAGACATCTCTGATCTGATCTCAGGCAATTAGCCTCTTCAGTTTCATAGATTTCAAGTCCCAGGAGATGTCCCCCGGTGCACCAGTTTAAATAAGGTCAACTCCTTGTCTAGACAGGATGCCAAGAGCAGGGCCTTCGCCTTTTGTTCTATAAACCTACTTACACGTTTTCTGGATTGATGATCAGCAAGAGAGTTGAGGTTTTTTAATTATCCACTGAATCCCAGCCAGCAAAAAATGTGCTAACTTTGGAAGCATATTCCTTTACGTGTGAATTTAGTTAATTTCTGCGTGTGCTTTTAAATTAGTCATTATGTAAATTCCCTTGATATCTTAAGCAGAATAAGCTCTGCTGCACTTAACTTTAAATTGTTTTGTGCGACTTAGAAAATGGAACAATCATAAGAGAATACCCATGAGAACGTGTTTGATGAAGGGGTAACCAATATGTTTTAGGCTTTGTTTTTAAATAATAACCAGCCACTAATACACAGTCATAATTTCTCTCTGATTTTAAGAGCTGCTGTCTTTGATATCAAGCCACTGAACTTCAATCAAAAACCCATCAATCATTGTTTAAAAGAGAAAGCCAAGGCACAGCATGAAAGAATATCATTTCCCATACACTGTATGGCCTTGTGTTGCTTTACATGTTGCTTGTTCTGAGGAAGTCTCTGTTAAGTCAGGGTGTTTTGTTTTCACTGAACTGGAAAACAGAATGACATTGTGGAAATAAAAATGCTTGGTAAATTCATTTTTCCCTTAGCATAAAATCTATAGGTAAAGCTGAAGCATATGCAGGTCATTGAGGTTGGTGGACTAACCGTGGCCTTACAGTTCAGCTCATGTTCAAATCTTGAGCCTGATTAAAGGACCATCATCATTTTCTTTCAAATTTATGGCCTGATTTTGTTAAACTTGACTCCTTGGAGCTGACTCCACTGAAGCCAAGGGTGGTTCTAGACCTACATCCAGAGCTCTCTTGGGTCTGTCACATGGGGGTATTGGAGGGATGGTGCCTGGTCTCTCAGCGAGCCTATGCAGAATGCAGGATTTGCAGACCCTTTTTTGAATTACTCCTAAGGAGTGATATTCCCTTCCAGGATTAATTCTGTGACTCCGGGTCTCTCACAGTTTATTGCCATTCCTTGGTTTTACTTCAAGCACTAATACACCACTTCTCCCCAGGGAGAGGAACAGGGTTTACTTAACCTGTAATAATTCAGCTCAGCAAAACAAAATGCTGTTTATTTAGAGAAGAAGCACTACAAGAAAACGTATAACAGTCCAACAAAACAAATCAAAACAAAACAAAATAACCTCTAATCTCAAGGCATTTTTGCCCATACTGCTTCAAAGCTTTTGGCAAGATCTGGCAAGGAGCAAGACATGCTGTCACCTTCTGGCACAGTGCTGTCTTTGGCCCTGTTGTTTGCTGGTTCTCTTGAACCAGACCCAACCAGGATATGGGTTGCTCCTCTCAGGGTGCAAACCCTGAGTGAGTTGATTATCAGCACTGCGAATTAACAAGAATTATCCCTCACTGCCTGCTATGCCCAGTGGATTCCCCCAGCAATCTCTAATTCTCTTTTAAACATACATTAAGCCTCTTGATGCACCATCTCTTACTGTCCTAGGTGACAGCAGCATAACAGGTCTGGAAAACTTCTCTGAAAATCCAAGGTTTCCAAAATTTTGCTTTTCTCACTAGAACTGCTCAGGTAGTTTAAGGAAAGAGGGTCAGGAGAGGTGGCTTTCCAATGTTCTGTAAGAGTATTGTGACTGTCAACAACAGTTAGAGAGGCAATTAAAGCACCTGTATTTATAAGTGCGTGCTACAAAACATGTTATTAAAAGAACGCTTTTTGGATGACTTTACAGGACACTATAATGGTCTGTAATGGGAATCTGGTGCAGGCAAAAATACATTTATACAAAAACTTCTAAATTAAGCCCATTCAGAATGGAGTAGCAAAAAGTACTTCTAAACAAAACACTTTTGAAATCAGGAATCAAAAATAGGAAGAAAATTGCATAATGTAATGTAATCTAAATGGTTCCTTAGAGGGCTAATGAGCTGGAGACTGCACATTCTTTCCAAGAGAAAAAGTGTCAAAGAATTGGGGTTACATTTCCTGCATCACTTGTCCTGATCCCAGCTTCCCCAGCCTTCCCAAAGACCCCCCTCAGCAGACACTTCTCTCCTGTTGGTCCATGTCCTGGTAGTAAAAGCAGCTAGTAAAATAGCCAGCTGTGCTGATTTTATGAGGAAAAAAAAATTCCGCTAGCAAGATCAGCACACTGTGCAGAGGTAGTTGATACCCTAAATAGTTTAAATTCACCAGCAAAGGCTGTAGATGTGATAGACAGGAAAAAGAAACCTATGCTTCTGTTGCACTGCGATGGTCTCACTTACAGACAGCAGGGCAGTACAGAAACTGCCTAACTCTTGGCATTGTCTTTGCTGGTAAAGTGTAAAGAAGTTTTTAAGGTGGGATTCAAAGGAGCAAGATGTGTTTCTTTTCTGACCCTTCTATTCCTCATTCTGCATGTCTTGACTTCTCTCATTGTAATTTTTTAACTTCCATGAAGAAAGTTTTCAAAATTTCTGTGAGGAGTTTTGGAAATACAAATGAACTGTCACACTAGTCCCACAGTATTTTCTGGTATTTACTAGTCCTATGGTATTTTATTCAACGCAAATGAAGTAAAACATTTAAGGGATCTTAATAGGGCCTCAGAAGACATCATTTTCCATGTAAGACTGAAACTAAGTTTTTCTTGAAGGGCAAACCAATAGATCACCCCCAGTCCTGCAGTTATTCTAATGGAGGACTGCGGGAAAGGGACAAGTGACTGTATAACCAAGGATAAGCACATTGCAAGAGACAGCAGCAGACAGGAATAGGTTCTCTAGTAGGTCTGTTTTGGTAACCCCCTGTCTTTTCACACTGTGGAGCTCACCACGTCTGTGATCAAATACTGAAATAATGTTTAGAGACAAAACCACATGGAGAAAATGCAAAATAAAGACCCTGATCAAAACACACAGGTTTCAGATCAGCAGTTATGGGTGGTGGGAAAATCCTTCCGATGCTCCTTCCCTGAAAGCATTTAAAAGTAGCAGAATGAAAGCTGAAATTTCATCTTCATGGTAGAGCACAGGTGGAGGTCCATAGTCTTAATCCAGGCTGAATGATTCTATCTGATCTCAGAAGATCCTAGTGGCAGATCAAAATCCTCTTCCTTCTACAGAAATAACTCAGAGAACAATCAAGATGGCACTGAAAGGCAATCCCTTTCCCAGGTATTCCCTACAGAGTGTGACAGAGTGAAAATAAGATGTCACGTTATCAGTCTTTCAGTGCACAGACTAATGCTAACACTTGCTGTCTGGCTAGAGAGGTGACAGAATGATGGGAGCTGCACATGTGAGTGGCTGTCACTGAAGCAACGGTGCTGAGCTGCAGAGAAAATGGACAAGTCCGAAGCAATCTCAGAACCAGAACTGTCAAGCTGTGGACAAGCAGTCCTTGCAACTCGATGAGATTACACTCCAGCAATTTTGAAGCAACATGGCAATTTACTTCCAAGTTTCTATTAAAACTGCAGGTGCTGATGTGTAGTTCTAATGAACAAAACCAGGGTCCCAATAAAACTAAGGCTTTAAGCTACTTCTTAGCACATATTTAGAGCTAAGGACCAGCAAGGTCCTTATACCAGCAAGGATTCACTCAACTGCAATTTCTAAGTCTCCTCAAACACATTATAAAAACAGCGATGCATCATCAAGTACAATCCTCACTACCTACAGTCACACAGGCATTGCTTTCTGGATACAGGTTCCCTCCTCTGTTTCCAGACATTTCCTAAAGGCTTCGAACAATAAAGACCTATTTTTACATTTTAATACATTACCTTCCCTCTCATACAAAACCTAAATAAAATATCTAGTCCTCTATCATATATTAAAATACATTCATATAGAAATACATCAAACAAAGGTGACAAAGGTGAACAAGGTCACTTATGAATATGTGGATAACCTCCCTTCAATGGCCAGAATCCTGTGAAATTCTATTTTCTCTGTGCAGCATGGGAAACCAGAAATTTCTTGTCTGCAGTTCTCAGGTTACAGATGCATGAATCCTCCACTGGTGGAAATGTTTACCTATCACAGTGCTGACTCCATTTATATTCTCGCCTTATGTGGGGCTTGATAACATAAGCACTGTCTCCTGGAGTCCTGTGAATTCTTGCTTGTGATGGGAAAAATTAAATACTGAATCCAAAAGGATCAAAATCCTAAATTCTAAGAGTTCAAAATGCAACTAAAAAGCACATACATTTAAAATTCTCATTATTTTTAATCCACCTGAGGAATTTCAAGATCCAACTTTCTAGTTTTTGACCAAGCTTGGGTAACAAATCTAGAAAAAGATATGATGTTATAAAGCACAAAAACAATTTAGAGAAAGAAACTACATGGAAACAATTGAAGATCTTGCATTTTACTTTGACTTTATGGAAAGAATCAGTGCTTTTGCTACTGTGCTGAAAAATGATGTAGCGCTACAGAGTCCTCTCTAGAACACTAGCTTTATTAATTTCCCTTCTTGTCATACTTAAGTAAGTTTAATCAAACTATCAAAAATAGATCCTGAGGCAATAATTTCTGGGGTCATCAAATTGATCCCATGCTCAATAAATGACTAGTTACTTGCTGATAAACAGATTGCTGACTTCAGGTTAACCTTCTAATGTTGTTAAACCTTAGACTTCTAGTCAAGGACTACCAGGATGGAGGTGATATCATCCGCCTCCTCCTGTTTTTTCTCCCTAGCATTGGAAAGGTATGATGAGGTGAATAACCCTGCCAGAAGGCAGACTGGAGCAGCATCCTTTGTTTCTCTTTCCTATCCATAGCAGAGGGAGCACACTATTTTACAGTGATAACTGGCACCAGCCCTAGCCAAAGCTAGTGCATCAGCTCATGAGGCCTCAGTAACTTGGAATGGAAATAGCACAAAATGGGGAGAAATCTGCTTCTCAAAGTCCTATTTATTTATAGAGTTTTTCCTTGCATTGAAGTGGAATAGTTTGGATGAAAACTTCATCCTATTTAAGCCCGCAAAGTAACTAAATGGAGGGGAAGCTTCATATCACTGAGCGAATTGTTCTGTTCTACCAGTGAATGAGAAACTCACCTTACATAACAGAAAAAAAAAAAAAAAAAGGTTTTGTGTCATTTGCAGCAGTCTGTCATGGGTTCAAGAAACACTATGCCTATCCCACCAGAAGCCATCCCAGGAAACTCACGTGGCTGTGCAGCCACCTTCTAGGCAGGTATTGGAGAGGATCAACCTTCCTGGTCCTGCTGGACTGATTTCGTTTATAGACATAACCACACAGCAAATATGAGAGTGCAAAGAGATCCATACTTTCTTAGGAACCTGTAAGAGCGATTAAGAATGAATTAATAATCTACATCACATAACATTTTTCATCTGTTCCAGTGAGATGCATCTTGGAGCCTGAGCCCATACTGTCCTTTCACTGGTGACACTCATCCACCAAGGTCTGGCTCTGATTCTTATTAGTCCCCCTCCTGTAAGCTGCCAGATACACACAAGATAGTAACTTTTCATTCAGTACATGAAAAATGTTGCTTTTTGGGAGAGGGCACATCTTTCTGTCTGTTTTTGGACAGCCCAAGCACAGTGCAGTTCTGGATACTGACAATTTTGCTAGCCCTGCAACCTTTAGAACTAATGGTAATTTTGATGCTGGCTGTGTAGGTCTAATGCCCACCCCCAGAGACTGCCTGGGAGACCACATGAATGGCTACAGAGCTGTAGAGAGCTCTACAGTGTCCAAAAGCCTATTAGTGGTGAATGTGTACAAACTGGCAGCTTCTACCAGATTTTCCAGCCTGTTAGAGGAACAAGCTTGTTAGAGTTAAACTTACTCCAAATATGTAAAAACTGATGGTTTGAAACTGTGATGTTTTCTGGAACAGCTCAGCAGCTTGTTATAATTGTAGCATGATTCAGTGCTTGGGCATCGTTCGTATCTCAAGTGCTGTATAAGCAACCAGCAGAGCTTCTGACAGCCTGAATGTCACCCTCAGACACCATTGGAGCAGTTTTGTGTGCAGCAGGGTAGCCAACGATTTCTTAGAAGAAAACTTTGCAGTCATCACTCCAGAGGGTAGGACTGTGCTGTGATCCACATGTTCCAGTTGGGAAAGTGAGACACAAGGAAGGGATGCCTCTATGAAAACTTAAGATCTACCAAGGAACAGAAGAGTAAACCAAAGTCCTTGTTTAGTCACCCTCTCATTAGGGCAATTTTCCCAATGAACGATTCCAGACATGTTCCTAATTCTTCTGACAGCACCTAGAGCCGTTGGCATTAACTTTTTTGTGCGAAGGGATGGAGCACAATAGTATGCTGTATTATGTGTTGAGCTTACAGAGGCATTTTATCACATTCAGCTTGCCTTCCTTACCCACTTCCATTGCAAAGAGATTTCAGTAGATGTAGTGAGCTATTAGAATAGACACCAACACTTGCAAGTATGTGCCAGGTCAGAATACCAGCTTCAAATATTGCATGACATTGTCTCTAAGTGGGTCAGTTCATAAAATATTGTCTGTTCAAATGATGGCCATGCTGTAGTAAGTAAAAAGGGAAAATGCAGTAGTAATTGAAATGATCTGATTTGAAAAGTCTGGCACCTGGTGCCCATTCAAAAAAACATTTCATTGCTCCATTAAGAATGCTTCTAGGACACAGGAAATTTGCAAAATTTTGCTCCTAAAGCTTGTGATCTGAAGTTAAAAAAAAAAAAAAAAAAAAAAAAGGGAGAAAGAAAAAAAAAAATCTTTTAAAAACTGTCATGTNTGATTTGAAATTAAAAAAAAAAAAAAAAAAAAAAAAAGAGAGAGAGAAATAAAAGAATCTTTTAAAAACTTGCATGTCTTTGGTTTTGGGGACATTTTTATTTATAATTTTCCTTTATTTTATTTTTGCTGAGAATGGGCCTTCGGGTGCATCCCTACCTCAGATTCCTATTCAGTGTGCTAATGAGATAAGGAATATATTGTGAATAGAATAATAGAATATATTGTGCAATTGCAAAGTATTAACCGTTGCTCCATTTCCATGTATTCTTTAGTAATAGACATTTTGATTCAGGAGAAGAATATTTTACTGACCTCTCCACGTATTTTCTAGTTCACTGATGTGTCTAAAGCCATCTTGTCACATTGGGATTCATTTTTGTTTTAGCCTAAGTGACTGCTTGGAAGCAGCAAGCCCTGCTGGAATGTCAGCCACCAACTCAGCTCTGGAGACACTGAAATGGACCCTGCAGCCGCTGGGGAGCTAAGGAAGGGGCAGACATTTGTGTAGGGGAAGTGACCCGTGACACAAAGTGAGATGGGCTCCTGCAGTTTGTACCAGCTGAGGCACCAGCAGGCAGCACTTCATCCCTGTCGTGACTCTACGTCCTCCAGCCTAGAGGTTGCAGAGGCTGGTCCATGTAGCCAGGTCTGCTACTGGGAACACAGGACGCTATTTTGTAATTGAGCACAGTGGGAATTAATACTTTTCTTAATGTGTCCTTCTGAGCATCCAGCAGCCCCGGGTCTTAAAATTAGGCAGGCTACGGGAGAGATGAGGGCAGATTCCCTGGAGAGGTCATCACAAAACAGAAGAAATTATTCAAGTTCCTTTTACTTGATATAAATCTGCCTTTGCTATGGGCCTTGAGAAGAAAAAAAATAATAATAATGGTAAATTAGAAACTAATTAAACTCTTCTGCTCAGTGGTTTCTTCTAGAGGCAAGTGAGAAAATTTTGTACTCATTTCAGGCATGAGCAAACTCTGTTTAGCCCCCCAAATACTCAACTTTATCTTTGATTTTTATTCTTGCTTAGAAATAGTCATTGATGCTATGCTCCCAGTCATGTCTACGTGATGTTAATGTATCTTTCTGGCCAACACCATCTAGATTGATAAAAAGTTCAGATCTCATGATTTTAGAACCTAATACTTCAGAAGTCAAATTTAAAGCAAAACAAAACAAAAATAATTTTATTGCACGTGCTCACAGCCAGGAAGAATCCGAGGCATTGCCACCCACTTTATTACTGTCATTTGACACACTCATGGGTGCAGGGCTTGCAGTCAATGTGAGCATTGGATTAATTCCACTACAGTGGAGTTAAAACAAATGACCTGAAGTTAGACTCACAAGTCGATTCCCAAAATTAGTCTGTCCTCTGGTAGCATGCTGATTTTGAATAAACAAACACACAAACAATGTTTTAATGTGTTTGTTATCTCTGGATTTTAAAATGTATCACATCACTTCTGAGTTTATAGTTTCATCTGGGTCAATCACTGCTAGGTTAGTAAATGAAAAAGATGCTGTCTGGGAGAAAAGAAAATGTCATTTCTGCCTTGCCATTAATTTAGATTCTTTTACTGGTGTATATTGGGAAAGAATCTTAAAAATACTTTTGCAAACAATAGAAAAGTAAGAGCAAGAAAGAACTGTGCAGTGGTAATTGTTTTCTTATTTTCTGTTATGAAGATGAAAATTGTATTGAAAGATTTGATTTAAACTACAGAAAAAAGAAAAGTGCCTCTGGTTCAGGCAAATGAAAATGATTTACATTTCAAGGGCAGCTGAGGATTTGCAAGCTACTTGGGGTGAGCTGGTCATAGGCTCTCTGCTAGAACTTCTGGTTTCTGCAGGAAGAGGGAGAGAATAGCACCATGCCTCGAGAGGTAACTCAGTAATAAGGTAACAGACAACAGGACCTTTGCACTTTTGTATGCAGCACAACCCCCTGTATCACAGAACCGCAAAAACATGGAACAGCTCAGGGGTCCTCTAGAGATCGTTGTATTGGGTGACTGTGCCCAGGTGCTGACGGGGCTGCAGGGCCCCTGTGGGCAGAGGCCAGGGCTGTCCCATGCCGGACACAGCCGGTTCCAGCCGGCTCCAGCCGGCTCCAACGGCCCCACCGCAGGGCACAGCTGAGCCCAGCAGCCAAGCTGGCGGCGCCTCGGGGAGAACAGATTTCAGAGAGGGCAGAGCGGGCACAGGCCGAGGAGGAGGCGCGGGGTGAGGGAGAAGCGGCAGAGGGGCCCGGGCCCGAGGAGGAGGAGGGCAGGAGGGGCTCCAGGCCCGCAGCAGGGATGCCCCGGCAGCCCCGCAGAGCCCACGCTGGAGCAGATCTCCACCCTGCAGCCCGGGGACATTTCCTGAGGGAGCTGCGGCCGTGGGGAGCCCCCGTGGGAGCAGGGTGTTCCTGAAGGGCTGCAGCCCGGGGCAGGGTCCCCGCTGGAGCAGGGCCCCGTGTGAGGAGGAAGGAGCGGCCAAGAGGGGCTGTGGGGGGCTGAGCGCAGCCCCCATCCCATCCCCTGTGCTGCTGGGGAGAGGGATCGGGGGTGAGGGGTGGACGTTGGGCTGGGAAAGGGGGACAGGTGTGAGGGAGAGGTGTTTTTGTTTTTGTCTTTGTTTCTCACTATCCAAATCTATATTAGTTGTCTATAAATTAAATTAATTTCCACAAGCTGGGTGTCTTTTGCCCATAACATTAACTGGTAGGCAGTCTCCCTGTCTTTGCTTCTACCCACAAACTTTTCCTTCTTATTTTCTCCTCGTGTCCTGTTGAGGAGGAGGAGTAAGGGCAGCTGGCCAAAGTCAACCCAGCAAAAAATCATCTAGTCCACTCTCTGCTTAAATTAGGGTCAGCTGGAACAGATTGCCCAAGATTGCATCCAGTCCAGTTTTGAATGTCTTCAACAGCCTCTCCGGGCAACCTGTTTCAGTGTCTGACCACCATCATAGTAAAAAAGTTTTTTGCTCTGTTTAAATGGAATTTCCTGCATATCAGGAAATGCTCTTTGCTTGTTATCCTTTCAATGAGCACAACTACAAGGAGTCTGGCTTTGCCTTATTAACTGTGCAGTTATTTGGTCCATACTTAAACAGTTTATGAGGATGTTATGGAAGACACTGTCAAAAGCCTTGCTAAAGTCAAGACCAACAACATCCTCTGCTCTCCCCTCATCCACTGATCTGGTCATCTCATCATATAAGACTTATCAGGTTGGTCAGGCATGATTCCCCCTTCATAAACACATGCTCATTACTCCCTGTAGCCTTTCTATTATTAATATGTTTGAAAATGGTTTCCAGGTTTATTTACTCCATCATCTTCCCAGGGACCAAGCTGAGGCTAACCAGCCCATGGTTTCTCAGATCCTCCCTCTTGCTCCTCTTGAAAATAGAGAGTGATTTTTTTTTTTTTTTAATCTATCTGAGCTGGTCACCTTATGTCTCTGAGGAGTTAATGGGAACAAAATGGCATTTCCAGTGCATGATCCAGCTGATCATTCCTTGTTACTTAGTTTTAAATGAAAAAAAAATGAAGGAGAAGTGTCTTCTTTTCTTGACCATAAAAGGGGGAGACAGATGACTAGGTCACAGGTGAATGCCTATATGTGCATACCTACATTTGGCCGAATAAATCCACAGAATCTAAAGAAACATTGAATTTCCCAACAAAGACAAGCAAGTGATGATAGCACAAGTTCATTTTTCATCTATGAGTGGAAGCATCCTCCTAGAACAGAGTCAGATACTAGGCAGGTCAATTAGATGGATGAATCGATGTATTTGAGGGCAAAAGGACTTTCTTTTCTTTTGGTTTAAACAATTCTTCCTCAGAGGGCAAGGACCACAATCCACAATTAGGTCCACTTCTTATTAGTCTACCCTGGTTGCTTTGCTGATACCTGTGTAGTGCTGTGGCAGATTTGCTAGCCCTACAGTGTGTTCTGTTGGCTACCCTCAAACAATGTCATGAGCAGTGTTAAAGAAGCAAATGCTCTGGTCAGTTTGGAATCCATTTCTTTTCTGTGCTTTTAAGCTACTGTGTGTGATCAGAAAGAAGCAAAAAATATTAACAGTGGACTTTTGTTTGGAAGGTAACAACAGTGTGTTTGGAAACGTAAGGATATCCTTCAAAGGGCAGTGGATTAATGCCATTCATGTTGTACTCCTTTTGACTACAATCAGGAGTGCTGCCTTTGCCTTTTATTCCAGACTAGACAGCCTGCCTTTCAATCTGTACAAAAATTAGCCTTTCACTTCTCCAAGTGGAAAAACAAAACAAAACAAACAAACAAACAAACAAAAAACAACAACACAGAAACATAAGAGAAAAGGTTGCAAGAAAAATGAAGGGTTGATCCCCCCTCTAGTACAACTTGCTTCCCAACCCAGACCAGTTGTGTGGATGCTTAGGAGCAGTGATCCCAGGTGAGTTTGACATCCAATCTCTGGGTGGTGACAGAAGGGCATCCAGCCCCCATGTCATTCATTTCCACCAGAGACTCTTTGAGGGAAAATGTAGGAGAAAATTACAAAGCAAGCAAACAAAAAATTACCAGGGGAACAAGGCACAAGAGAGGGAGGACAAAGGGGAAAAATGCTTGGAAAAACATTTCCCTCTCCTGACAAGTCTCAGTTATGTGCAGAGAGTCTGTGAGAAATACTGAACCTGTGACAGCAGAAACATCCCAAAGAGAGCAGTGTGTGGGGGGAGCACAATTAATAATAAAGCCCTGTGGAATTTCTAAAGGTTCAGCACAAAAGCTTGAAGCAGTCTTTTGAGAAGCCGAATCAACTTTAATTACTGTACTCTGGCTTATTCTTTTAAAATGCTTTTGCAGTGAAAGTTTCTCAGTCTGAGGGAGGGCAACACTGCTCTTTCCTATCATTTCCCTTCATTGTTACAGGCTTCAGCACACAGTGAATATGCGCGAGGACAAGCAGATCCTCCATGTCTTTCATTTCAAATGTTCTTTTTTTTTTTTTTCATTAACAGCCTTCAAAAAGAGAAAGAACTACTTAGGGCAGGGTTTTTCTTTTTTTTTTTCTCTTGTTCTTTTTCTTCTTTTGTTTTTCTTTTTGGTAGCCTGGGTGAGACCTTTTGCATTGACTACGCCTTGTTATCTAAAACCCAATATAATAGCGAAACACAGATGCTCATTACTAATAGCTATGCTATCTTAATGCTTCCTATAATGATATTTTCAGTTCATAACAGACAGTGGATGATCTGTGCTGAATAGTGAATGTGGTGCTTGATTTTTCTTTCACTTACTCCAGCAAAATCAGTGGAATATCTCCCCAGTTTGCAATAGCGGGAAAGAGGGGAGAATCCAGTCCTCTCAGTGGCTTTTAAGAGCCTGGTCAGTATGGGGCCTCACTCACTGACGGTAACAGAGGGGTTATTTCACAGAAAAGGCAGAATGCCTTGCTTTTCTGGACCTTAAATACTGATAGAAGGAGTTACGTTTCTTAGGGTGAACAAAACTTGCAATTCTAGAGGAAGGACAAGAGTGAAGAGAAGAGAGGGAAGCAAAGTGTTGGGGGGGAATCTAATCATTCTGCTTGAACTGTCACTAGAAATGTTAACAATGTGCAGCATGGATAGGAAGAAAAATGAACAGAAAAGAGCTTAGCCAAAATAGAATTGGTGTTCTGTCTTGTTGGGTAGTGCCTTGCAAGAGTTTTTCAGCATAGTGAATTTTAATAGAAATTAGGAGTGGCTACATGTCATTATGTACTGTTACATAGCTGGATGTGTAGTTGTGCCCACGTGTGTCTGTGTCTTTAAGAATATATTTTATAGGCAGAAATACAGATGAAAAATTTCATTTTGTGTCAAGAGACACAAAACCCAGTAAGTCATTTGCCCCAAACTGGAAACTATGCGAACAGATGCCTGGTGAGGCCACACCTGGAGTATTGTGTCCAGTTCTGGGCTCCCCAGTACAAGAGAGACATCGAACTACTGGAGCGAGTTCAGAGGAGGGCTACGAAGGTGATTAGAGGACTGGAGCACCTGTCGTACGAGGACAGGCTGAGAGAGCTGGGCCTGTTTAGCCTGGAAAAGAGAAGACTGAGGGCAGACCTCATTAATGTATATAAACATCTGAGGGGAGGGTGTCGAGAGGATGGAGCCGGTCTCTTCTCAGTTGTGCNTCTGTGATTCTGTGATTCTGTGGGAAAGGTGCTACACGTACTCCTCTGGGGGCAGAAATTTCCAGTGTGATCAGTTCCAGCAAGTATCAGATCTGACTTGAAGTTATTTTCTTTTTATGCGAAAGAGCGGTGACATTAATGAGATTTAACTGTGTCTTAAAACTTTTCTGAAATCGACAACGTGAATGCAAGGGAAACAGCAATTCTGTAGTCACAAACTGCTCTTCAGCTGCCCGAGCTTCTCTTGTGTCTATAGCTGATCACCTAGAATGGTCATATTTTCATAGAATCATAGAATATCAGGATATTCTGGAAGGGACCCACAAGGATCATCAAGTCCAACTCAATGGATTGTCTATTGTCTGTGATTCCTAAACGTTGGTTCCTTGCTATGCAGCTTGTGATTATACACTAAACCTCATGGAGGGTACTTCATTTCCTTCACTTAATGCCAAACAGAAAGATGGTGAGGACACAAATTAAACATGAAGAAGGGCATGATAGTTACAAAGCAAGAAGTATTCAGCATGATTGGAGGGTCTTTGGGGCCAGTACTGAGGAGTGGGTGATTGGAGTGCATTTCTCTTGTGTCAAAAACAGCCTCGTTTATCACTGTGTACATGCTCAATTGCAGTCCCAAGGTTCAAATACCCTCATTGCCACCCAGCGGCCAGTTCCAGAACCATAGCTGGTTCTTCAGCTCCCACCATTGCCAAAAGCCTTTTCTCGGGAATGTCTGAACAGTAGCTGAGAGTGAGGCTAAGAAAAAAACACTTCCAAACAAAGCCATCACGTACTCTTTAAAATATAAATGTTTTATTTATGTATATAAAATGCAGAAGGAAAGTTCCCAGGAGCAAAATGTATATGCCTAGTGCACATAAGCTCCTAACCTTAGGTAAATTCTCTCACCCTAAGTGGTTTATAGGTCATAGCCAGCCCAATGACACCAGTGTTTCTCTCGTTAGCAGACATTCATTTCCAGCCACAACCACTTGCACTCTCCCTTTTTTCCTATCTAGATAGGAACATCAAGGTTTGGGGTTTATTGCTGACATGACTGGAGCCAGACAAATAGGCATTTCTTAATTAATATCTTCCCCATTGTTTCCTTAAGGACTTCTGGAATTTCCTTAAGTTATATTTCATCTTTGTTATTGTCTCATTTCCTGCTCATGCCGCCTAACCGTCTCCCGTGCCTTAACTCTAAACAGCTAGAGCAACTGTGAAGTGAGTAGACTGCGATGCACAGTACATTCAGTGCAGAAACATAATGTAGTGCCTGTTAAACTCAATGATCTATAAGTCTTTCGGGAAAGTGAGGGACGACTGTAGTGTGGGAAGTTAGGGAATGACTCATGATGAACAGCAGTGTGTTATCATCCAAAAAAAAGGATGTTCCTTAGGATCCCAGAGAATGAGGGTTGAATTTTACCTGACTGATGGCCTGAAATTATCTAGTGAGGATGATTCTAGGACCAAGAAAGAGCTGTGGAGCAAATGTACTGCTACAGCTGAAGAAAAGCTGTCCCATTGTCAGGGAGAACTTATTTCTCACTTTTTGGCAACTTGTTCTTGAAAGCACAAAGTTACTAGTGCAGTTTCATGGGTTAGCATTTACTTCTTAACAAAGTCAGGAACTTCCAATTTGACCCCACCTAAGAGGTCTCCACTGCATGTATGCAGGGTTGCGTGCTGTATGTTGAATAAGTTACACACATTTTGTTTTGTGTTTGATCTAGTCTGGTTCTCCAGAGTTTAGGACGCAGGAACTCCTTCCTGACTGATCTGCAAAGTTTGGATGTAAAGTCACGCTTTGAAAATAGACTTCCTGTAATTCAAGTAATATCAGGCAATGTGAAACCTGGCCACAGCTTATGTGCAAAAGCTTAAATTCATAGTCTTCCAGATAAAAAGCTTTTTAGATTAAAGGTTTTCTTTTGAGATGTTCTAACATGTTCAGTGCAATTCTGGTTGCTACAGAATTTTCTGGTTTTAAGGTGCCTCACTTCTCATAACTTGATAGTAATTAAAGTTCTGTAACAGTTTAATTAGAACATAATTGTTCTGCCCAACTTCAAACTGAATAAAAAAGAAATACAGCAATTGCTTGCATGTTTTGATCACATCTTGTTTATTGAAAGAGGGCTACCAAGCCAGCTGCCCCTCACAGGCCCTCTTCAGAAGGGGCTGCCCAGTTCTGATGGTCCTGCATGCCCTTTGCTTGTGGCTTTTATACACACAGAGGACTGCTTGTCACAGCATATGATGAGAGCTACAAACACGGCAGGAATCTGAGAAGAGACTGTTTTAAAAGTTGAAGGGTGTTTATTGTTACTATGGGTGAAGACGAGATCTTCCTGAGTGGGAGACTGTCCTGTGGGGATCAAATTAGCTCTGTTTGTCTGGTGATGCTCTTTGCACCTTTTTCTGAGCATCAGCTTCCACTGGGCAGACCTCAGTTTGGTCTGCTGGAGCAAATCTTGCCTTGTGCTTTAGCCAGGCAGCTATGTAAAGACCTTGGCAGGAGGAGTTCCTGCTGTATCAGTGAAGGAACATGCTGGATCTTCAGCACATCATAGGCTAAAGAGCCTATGCCGTAAAGAGTCTCTAAAGAGATTCATCTGTTGGGTCAAGATGGGAAGGGCTGTGAGCATAATGAAAAAATGATACAGTACTTTGTCCTTACACAGCTAAAAACATTCTGAAGCCGTAGAAGTACTCAGTCCTATGTATTTAAGAGATAGGTAGTTTTATCTTCAAATTCATCAGGAGGGAAAAACATCATGGATATGCTTGGTTTCAAAATGCAGTGATTTCTCTTTGGTCCATTTCAGAGGCTGGCAATAAATTGCAGCAATGCACTCTGAATTGCTTATGGGTGGCCTTTTCATGCACTTCTTTTTCTGTTTCAATTTGAAAACCATGCAGGTTAATTGAGATGTTGTCCATAACAAGCACAAATTTGCTGAGGACACCGTTATACAGACTAGCATCTGAAACTGAAAGAAAAAACAAAAACAAAAAAAACTCACCTGTCTATGAGGGGAGCTCACCTTCTATCTTTCTTAATTACAGAGCACGGTTACATTATTAGTATGGCTGGACTATTGTAAATGTCATTTATGCTGTCAGTGTATCCTGCAAGAATAAGTGAAGATTATAAGCTCCTAGTCACATATATAAATAAATTTGATGAAATTCAGCCTGATGAAAGACAAAGCATGGAAAGTTTCAGACCCCACAAAACTGAAGGCTATCAAAATTACAAACAGCATAGAGACAGAGATTTTATGTTATAGGATGTGTTGGAAAGCTTTAATATACTCCTAGTGCATCACAACAATATACCATGAACAGTGACCATAGGCAGCAGTGTGGGGGACTCGTAAATTAGAAAGAGCTTGTATACCCCCTATTTAAATCAAGGGGAGTGTTCACGAAGTGAATTACTTTTCATCCTGAGCATGGCTGGCAGAGTGTGTGATTTAGCCCGAGTGATTTAGTGTGGGGAGCTGTGTATACATTTTGTCAGGGTGATTTCTCCCTCATCATTAAATTTGGTGTGCAGAGGCTGATGAAGCAGCGCCTGGTTTAAACAGCCATGCAGAATGTGTAAAGGAGGACCATTGGATGGAACTAAGGCCCCACAATATTACTGTTGTTCTGGGTTTAAATGAAGGGTGTGCAGCACTGAGGCAGAAATGCCAAATGACTGACTGACCCTCCTCCCTTACCCCTATGCCTGCCCTGCCAGTCAACCAAAGCTCATAGTACAGAGGCCCCTTTCTCAGCTCATGCTCCGTTGGAGTCCTCCTGCTCCTCTATTAGCTCTCTGGGGCACGGACAGCCACGTTTCCCACCAGGATCCCTTCACTCATGGGACCGTGAGGCATCAAGCTGTCCATCCATCCATCCCCCTGCCCAAGGTGGAACAGCTCTACCTTCATGTTTCAGGTGTCCGTACCCAGCCCCGCAGAACCCCCGCTGGAGCAGATCTCCACCCTGCAGCCCGGGGACATTTCCTGAGGGAGCTGCGGCCATGGGGAGCCCCCGCGGGAGCAGGGTGTTCCTGAAGGGCTGCAGCCCGGGGCAGGGCCCCCGCCAGAGCACGTTCTCCCGACACTCTCCTCATTAATGATGGCAGCCTGAGAGGAAGGGGCACATAGCCTGCTGTCTGTGCAGGGGGGCAGAGCAGCAGCTATGACCAAATCTGTTCTTAAAAATTACAGAGAGAAGCCATGCGGTGTGCCTCCCCCCTTCTCCTCCAGGCCAGGTGTCCCAGGCCTTTCCTATCCTCCACAGCAAAGCAGTCTTGAGCCTGACTACAGATCAAGCCTTTCCACCATGGACACTGGGAGCAGATTATTCCCACCCTCTTTGCAGCATCCTTTGATATATTTGAAGAGGGATGTCATGTTCCCTTTTCATCTTTCTTAGGCTAAGTGACCCCAGCTTTAGTCTGTGGCTTGTTTCCTGGATCTCTGATCTTCCTTGCTGCTTCCCTTGAACTCTCACCTCACACAGGACATGGCACTCAGGCCAAGGCTTTACCAGTGCTGTGGCAGGTGGGATGATCATGTCCCAGGTCTTGCAGAAAAGGAGGAGAGTGAAGAATAAACAGAGAATGGGATCAGGGATGGAGAGAAGGGGGAGGAAAGGCTAGGTCTGAGTTGGAGAGTGGTGTACACAGCTAGGACAGGTTTGCCGTCCTGGGGTGGGTTGGAGGACCTTGCCCTGAGCAGCCACATCAGGGAATGTTTGGAAGCTCATCCTGACCCATGCCTGGCCCCACACCAAACCTGCTGGGGGACTCCCAGAGGAAAACCAGCCTCTCACGCAGGTTCCTACACATGTGGACACTGGGTAATGTGAGGGGCAGCCGCTGCCTCCAACAGAGCCTGGTGCAAGTGGCAGCAGCCAAACAGCACTGTTACAAGAGGATTTCATGGAAGAATTACTTCTTTGAAGTGTAATTATTTTTGTGACTCTCCCTCACTTCAGAGAACAGTAATTTGCTGCTGGCTTATTCCTGCAACAGTCAGGGTTGTCGTGCAGACAGATACTCATTTTAGCTGTGGACCAACTTTAAAAGTTTTCCTGCCTGTTCCCCTCAGCACTCCTTTACCATCTGCACCTTTCCCTCACTCCCCAGTTGGCTGTCCCCTCAGCTGTGCTGGCACAACTCCTCACAGGCCATGTTTAAATCTTTCCAAAATTAAAAATTAGAAGGGATTTTTTTCTACAGTGAGCTGTTTTGGTTATCTGCCTTCCAGGACAGCCCCCACAGCACTTGAGCTAGCTCAACTGAGGAGACAGGAATCTGGGACATGAGTAAGCAGGCAGAGGAGAAGAAGGGAGACCAGCTCCTTCAGCTGGCATTGCCTCCAAAGTTGGTATCCTGTAAGAAAGTGGCCTGATAAGCTGCTTTGCACAGGGTCATGCAAAATGGGTGCTGTTTATGGGGGAAATAAAAAGAAAGCCATTGAGAGAGACTCCCTTTGCAAACAGCTGTGCTGCTGGAGACATAGCTCCATTGAGCTTTTGAAATTGTTCTTCTGTTGAAATCTACAAGGCAGCAGGTGTACGTCTGCCCACAGATGGGCCTGTGCGTTGCCTCTCTGCTGGAGGCAAACCCAGCCAGAGATCACCAGCTCTCTGCTGCCGAGGGTTTTCTTGTTCCCAGCACAACATTCTCATTCCTTCAAATAAAACTTAGGGCATATGAACTAACTACTCCTGTGTTTGTGTAGTCCGTGTCAATGTTAGCAGAAGGAACTGAATTGATCATGTTTACAATTTAGTCTAGTGTTAAGAAAAGGGAAATTAATTAAGCATTAGAAATCTGATATCAAAATGCCAAGACAAGAAAGCTTATCATGGTGTTGTGGTTTAACCTGGCAGGTAGCTAAGCACCACACAGTCATTCACTCACTCCTCCCCCGTTGGATGGGGGAGAGAATCAGAAAAAAAGGTAAAATTTGTGGGTAGCGTTAAAGACAACTTAATACGACAGAAAAGGAAGGGAATAATTATAATAATTACAAAAGAATATACAATACAAGTGATGTACGATGTAATTGCTGACCTCCCGTTGACTGATGCCCATCCCATCCCTGAGCACCAGCTGCCTCCCACCCCACCAGCCAACGCCTCCTGTTTTATTGCTGAGCATGACACCACATGGTATGGGACATCCCTTTGGCCAGTCTGGGCCAGCTGTCCTGGCTGTGTCCCCTCCCAGCTCCCTGTGCACCCCCAGCCCCCTCGCTGGCAGGGCAGCAGGAGAAGCTGAAAAGTCCTTGGCTCTGTGTAAGCACTGCTCTGCAGCAAGTAAAACTTCGGTGTTATCAGCATTATTCTCATTGTAAATCCAAAACACAGCACCATACCAGCTACTAGGAAGAAAATTAACTCTATCTCAGCTGAAACCAGGACACACAGTTTCCCTGACAAGTCTGTCATAAAACCCATGTATATTTTTTCTATTAATGCACAATTACAGCAGATTTGTCTAGTTCAGACATCTGGTCTTAAAGTGTCATGTTAAGGGCGCTACAGAGACTAACCACAGAGCAGAAGGAAGAAAATCAGGATCCAAAAAAAAAGAGAGAGAGAGAAAAGAAATAATGAAGCTCAACAATGGCATTGCCAAAGAATGGGAATCATTTTTTTCAGAGTTCAGGAGAAAGAGCTATATAATACACCAAATATATATATAGTGTATAATATATATGTTTATATATTATACATATATTTATGCTATATATAATATGTATATAATGCCCCTGACATCTCTCATAGGAAAAAACACCCAGTATACGTATTATTGTGTGGTACATAAGATCTCTCTCTCTCTCTCTTTCTTTGCAGAAGGATGNGCTACTAGGAAGAAAATTAACTCTATCTCAGCTGAAACCAGGACACACAGTTTCCCTGACAAGTCTGTCATAAAACCCATGTATATTTTTTCTATTAATGCACAATTACAGCAGATTTGTCTAGTTCAGACATCTGGTCTTAAAGTGTCATGTTAAGGGCGCTACAGAGACTAACCACAGAGCAGAAGGAAGAAAATCAGGATCCAAAAAAAAAGAGAGAGAGAGAAAAGAAATAATGAAGCTCAACAATGGCATTGCCAAAGAATGGGAATCATTTTTTTCAGAGTTCAGGAGAAAGAGCTATATAATACACCAAATATATATATAGTGTATAATATATATGTTTATATATTATACATATATTTATGCTATATATAATATGTATATAATGCCCCTGACATCTCTCATAGGAAAAAACACCCAGTATACGTATTATTGTGTGGTACATAAGATCTCTCTCTCTCTCTCTTTCTTTGCAGAAGGATGTACGCTGGGGTGAATTTGATACATATTTAATTTTGTCATTGAAGTTTAATGTGAAGTCTACTGATACATATACTGGCATTGTTCCTAGCTAAGTGCATCATACAATGTGTGAGCAGTAATCTCATTTGGCTTTATGTGTTTGTTCAATAAATCAAGCCAAAACAACTTAGAAGGACTGTGCATTAGGTTTGGAGAAGAGTTAGGACATGCTACTGTATCCACAGGGTAACCAAAAGCCTTAAAGGAATGAAAGTGTTGAATTGCCTTAAGACTGTACAGTAAACACCCCTTGGTGTTTACTGGGAGATTTACATATTTGAAGAGCATGAGTGCAGGTAGCTAAAGAATAACTGAACAATGTCCATTACTGTCTTTACCCTAAGATCCAGCTGTCTTGCCCACCTTTTCTTTGGCAGTAACCAGGAGCAGACACTTAGAAATAGCATAAGTGCAAATACAGAGGGATCCGTCCTCTAATGTATACTTTGTTTATTCTCATGCAACAGCCTTATAACTCTTCTTCATGGCCATTAGCACTTGGATTACAATTACTTATGAATGGTCATTCTCATCTCACCTTCTCTTTTAGATTCCCAATGCTATAAAGCCTAAATACGTAACCCTTCGGGTTTCTCACTTTCAGACTAAAAGACTCTGGAGTATTTGATCTCTCCTTAGATCAAAATCACTCCTCCTTCTCACAATAGCTGTCATTTGTCTTTTCCCCCTTTTGTAGTTCTCCTCTGAGGTTTTACACCACTGATTTTGAGGTAGGTACAGGCAGAGTCCCAGATAAGGGACAACACAGTGACATTATGAAGTTTCCTGCTTTATTGCATGTTGTCTCCAACAGTTGGTAGCTTTCTGCTTGTATGTTGACCACCAGAGAACTATACAAAGTGACTCCAAGATCTTCTCTTGATGGCAATAGCTATTTTAGAGCCCCTGATAATATATGTATGTATTCCCATGTACTTTATCTTATATCTGTCAGCACTGAATTGCGTCTACCTTTTAAAGTCCAGCCATTTTCACAGGTAGCTACTGAGTTCCATGCTCTCAGCTTTAGTTTCAGCTGTCACTGTTAATTCTGTATCATCAATAAGCATTTGAATTTTCGTACCTCCTAGATAAAGAGTACCCACAAGATCCATTATAATCTCTCAGCTCTGAGAGGTGAAAAAGTGATTTTGGGGATAACATTAGGCAGAAACACTCCCGCAAAACATCTGAGGACATTGTTTTGCTTGAAGCTTCTATCTCAGTATCTTGCTCCAGCAACAGCAATTGAAAAGTAGGTTTCCTGAATCTCTTGGTATTCTCCAGGAGATCACTTGCAGTGCATTCGTCCTTGTTTGCTGTAAGCAAGATAATAATGTTTGCTTTCTACTTGAATTATATCTTGTCTTTCTCATCTAATGCTTTGTGCCATGGTCTTGATTCTCACTTTAGTAGGAGCTGGATTAGAAAGACCTTGGAAATGGTCAGTCAGGTTAGAAATCTTTCATTAGATTAGATTACAGGTATTGTAACAAGTTCCATGTGATGATTATCGCCCCTGTAAGAAGACCTTGTGAATCATGTGTGTATGTTTAAAGTGAGCTAGGACAGAGCTAGGACAGCCAAGCAGCTTCTCTAGCAATCACTTTTATACTTTTTTCTAGATATGCAAAGTCTTCTTTCAAGGGCTGTTATTCCTTGTAAATCCTCTTTGCTAGCACTCGAATGCAAGCTGTTAGCATGGGAGGCTGGCATAAAAGTGGAGTGGGTATTGCAAAAATATCCTCAAACATTATTTCCCTGTAGAAGTCAAGGATTTCATTGACCTTGTTCCATTCCAGAAAAAAGGAGGAGCTTTCTCATTTGTGAGTAAAGGAGTAGCAGCTGGAGCAATGGGGAAATTACTGCCAAAGGTAAATATGAAATCTTAATGAGATGCTGAAGTCCATCCCATTCCAAGCACAACACCCTGGAAAGTGCAGTACTTTGCTAGCTCCTTATGATCAAAATTGCAGTATTCCTTTCAAGAACAATTTAAGAACTGAAAGCCAGAGACTTTCACTAAGCTTCTTTCTAAGCAGAATGTCAAGTCTAAAATTGGAATAGTACTGTTTTGGATAGAGGCCATGTTTTACGATGTGGTACAAAGAACATAGCATTTTCCAGTAAAAATAATTATTATTATAGAAATCTCTCTGTAGAGTCTCCTAGATAGTCCTCAGCCACTTATTACCTAAGTGGTCTTCAGCACTTACTAGTTCATGTAGCTAACCTCTGCTGTAATGTGGCTGACACTGTCTCTCAGTCCTCTCCAGCAGCAGTGTGGATGGCCGTGTTTGGTTTCTGTACAGTTTTGCTTGTAGGTATTGCAAAAACAAAATATGTCTGTTTCTATATCTGTAGATACTGCTGGGCATCGCTTGGAGGAAGCTGCTCAATGTTAGCTTTGATGTTGCCAAAAGCAAAAGACAGGGAGGCTTGTGATTGCCCTAGGTTCCCATGGAAGCACACTGGGTCTGGAAGGCAGTCCTGGGGCTGGATCCTGCAGCCTCACATGAGGCTTTGCCTCCTACCCTGCAAGAAGTATGCTGAGTCATGCGTTTCTCGGCTTCTTCCCATTGCATCAACAGTAGCGTCAGGAATGGAGCTTTCTCAAGTCCTTGCCCTGAGCTAGAAGACTACTAATTTACACCATCCTGGACAAAAATAAAACATTTTAAATTTTTGTGTAAACTGATATGTCCAGGCTATTCTACTGAGAACAGCAGAGAAACTGTCTGAAGCACCAGTTACTAAACAATTGCGAAAGCTACGACTGGCAAATACAGAATAATTATAGCACCATTCTTTGCAATCTAGTCAGCCTCTGTGAAGTTTTCCAAGTGAAGGGGAAGGAGGCCAGGGGGAGTACCAGCAGGGAAGAATAAAGAGCTGTGCTGGGACATAATTAAATCTGAACCAAAAAGGTCACAAGATGCTTTATCAGCTTTCATGCTGAATCCTAACACACCCAGAATGTTATCAATTCACTGTCATTGTCCTCAAATTAGGAATAAACTGTCTGAACTCAAAACCCTGTGGTGCAAAGGAAGCACAATTTGAATCTCCTTTTTCGTTTTTGTTCATCTCCATTAATTTGCCACTTGTTAATAACAAGTGAAGAACAATCAATCTAAATAGAGTTCCAGCTACTGGCTCCCATAAAGGAAGAGGGAAGGAGATTAAATCATCATTATGAACCTACATGGGGAATTTTATACATGGAGAGTAGGAGATGCAGGAAGGGGAAGTTTATTAGAACTGTGGCAGGAAGTAATTTTTATTTTACAGCTTCTCCATTTGATGAAGCTTTGAATGATCCCTGATCCAATTTCCTCTTTAAAAGTGGGCAATTGAACTTCAAGAAATATACCATCATCAATATTACTATCATCATCACCATCAAAATAACAAAGAACCATATTTAATTCCTCAGTTCTTACTTCAATTTTTTACTTGGGGGAGGGGTCAGGGGGGGATTAGAGGAGTTTTAATAAAAATATTCTGCCTACATGTAGCACTTATACATGCATCTCCTACTCTCAAACAGGCAAGTGGTTATCGAGGAATTCATCTTACCATGGCCAAATAGATGCAGGTCTTGTGAAGACAGACCTAGTTTTATGTCTCAGTGTTTCCAGGCCAGGTGCAGCTGCTTGACTTTAGGAACAGGAGATTGATTCTCTTCTTTGGGCTACACATATAATAAAGTGCCTCCTCAAATTGGAAACAACCTTTGCTCCACAATTTTTGTAGCTAGGGAGGCAATTTTCCACTACAAATAATCAGTGTTTGGTCAGTTTATTGATCAAATATTGTATTTCTTGAAACTCAGAGAGAATGAGACTTACAGCTCTGTTCCTAAGAGCTGCCACTAGACCCATGCATCATTGATGCCTAACTTAGTAAAAGACCATTTTTGTTCTATGTATATTTGGTAAAACTTGCTCCTGTCAACTTGCCATACTCTTCCTCATGTTAGATACTCATTTCTGCTAACTGACTTACAGTTTAGGGCATCAGGTAAAAGACCAAAACAACAACTGAAATAAACCAGATATATTCCATTCAAGTCAACAGAAATATGCAACCTTATCTCAGCTGGGGGATAGGGCTCAGTGATGGGCTGGATGACAGATGAATTTTCCAGCTACTGAACTGTTTGCTTAAGTAATTACATCTCTCTTCTTTTCATTCCAGTATGTATCTTATTACTTAGAGCACAGCAACATCTCACTACCCCCTGGGATACTGTTAACATATATGAAATGCATTGCAGTCCTTAATGTTAAAAAGCACCTTTCTGGGATTTGGTTACAGCAGCAGGGTACAGGCAAGAAAAAAAAAATCAACAAAAAAACCACATTAATTTCTGTGTAAGCAGTTTTCAAATTGTATTAGCCGTTCTCATCCCTTTCCATCAAGTCTCTAATTTGCCTCCAACTCCATAAGCGCAGCTCAGCGCTTAGCATTCTGCTCCACAATGCAGTCTTAAATTAGGAAAACTGAAAAAGGTCTGTGTTGCTTATACTTTGAATTCCCTGCAGGCAACCAGTAGAATTCCAGTAGTTTTCAAGCCTCTGTGCTCATGACTTGACAAAATTCTTCTTTCTCCTGAACGGGGGCAAAATTTGTTTGGTCAAATCTGCCCACACATGCTGGTGACATAGAGCCAGAAGGGGAAGTCCCATTGCCTTCCTTACTAGTCATGCCCTACTCCTGGACAGTCTGGGACAGCAATAGGCATCAAAGGTGAAAAGAACTGTCTCACATGAGAAACAGCAAGTTGTAAAATAGGGGTTTAGCCAGTTGCACCCACAAGTTTATTGGGTTTTCTGGTGGTGTTGCACATACAATACTTCTTCAGGCATCATCCACATAGAAAAAATATCTTTAGTTTAAATATATGAAGTAGTGGAATATCCATACCACTATAAGATTAAAACTATGGTAGGCTGATTTACAGATATTGTAGTGGTTACAACCAGGATTGATCAGAAGAACTAGCAATGCCAGATGCCTTCATTTTAGGGTGTTTCCTAAGTGAAAAGATAAAAAAATCTATCATCTAGTAGTCTGGATGCTCACTGGTGAGCTGAGCAGACCTGTTTCACATCCTGGGCTTGACTACCCCGTGTAAAGTACAAACACATAAAAAGAAGAAACTGCTCTGCCCATTGCAGAGCAACGTCTGGGCAGCTGAAGATGTCAGGTATAAACAATGGAGTAGAAGGTACATAGTGATACCCCTTTAGACAAAGCAGGGACTTGAATCTGGGAATCCCACATGCTCTTTCAGTGCCTTTCCACTCCAATTTTGAATGAAAGACCCCCTTTGCCACCTCTGATCTAGAAAGAATGGCCTTAAATGCCCGAAAAGAACAGGATTAAAGTTCATTTACTCTTTGTAGCATATCCCACTGATATGCGTAGGCAGTAGGCAGTGCCAAAGCACTCACTTCTGTGAATCCCATTCTTACAGACCTAAGTTTGGAGAGCGACTTTTTACACAGGCAGATAGTGAGAGTACAAGGGGGTACGGCAGCAAACTAAAAGATGGAGATTTAGATTAGATGTTAGGAGGAAATTCTTCACTCAGAGGATGGTGAGGCACTGGAAGAGGTTGCTGAGAGAAAGTTATGGGTGCTACATCCCTGGAGGTGTTCAAGGCCAGATGGGATGGGGCTTTGGGCAACCTGATCTAGTGGGAGGTGTCCCTGCCCATAGCAGGAGGGTTGAACTAGATGACCTTTAAGGTCCCTTCCAACCCAAACCATTCTATGATTCTATGGTTATATGATTTCCTCTCCTGACGGGAGTCTGCGCCCCAAAGCTAGTCTGTGTGTCCAAACTATATTAACCAGTCTAATAAAAGATATTATTTCTCACTACTAATTAGGATTCCTTTGTGTCTTTAAACTCCCACAGCTCCAGCAACATTGCTCGTCTATATTTTCCCCAAGTAAATGCACAACTGGAGATCAGTAGGCTGCAAGGTGTAAAAAAATGAGGTATTTGGATGTCTTTATCTCCCAGGATGAAGAGGAAAGCAAAAAATGGAAGTCCATAGCCCTGCCCTGGACCCTAACTCCGAAACATTTTCATAGTCATGAGTGACAATGAGAATATATGGTAATCCTTTACTCCCTCTAAAATAGCGGGGCCATGTCCCGCTGAATGTTTGGGACTCTAAGGTGGCAGTTCTCCCTGTCAAACATGCAATCATATTGTTAAAGAAAGCAAACTGTCAATCAAACAGAGGCTCTTCTTGGTGACAAACATCCCCGTAATGTGATGCATTCAAACCCTAGTAAATACTGTTGTTGAATTAAAGGAGCTGTGGGGCAGCATAAGCAACACAAAGTTGACAAGTTGACTAGTTCTTCACTTCTGCAAAAGATAGAGAGATTGCAGCAGAGCATGTGAAATGTCAGTTTGCACCTCTGTCAAAGAAGCTGAATGACTGAAATGTCACGTATTTCAGGCAGGGAGAGACAAGAAGAGATAGTTATGTATCTGTGCTATCAAAGAAAAAAAACCTAACAAACATTATAATGGGGACCTTTTCTAGATGGAAATATGAAATCAGATTATTTTTGTAATGGAGCTGTGTCTGGATCCCTGTTGGCCAGGACAATTTCTCTGATGTACCTCAGCCTGTTTCTGCTGCACTGGACCAGCACAAGAAAACATCCCGAGGTGAGGGACTTTCAGAGACTGTTATTAGGAGTAGAACAATCTTAACAGAGCAAAGAATATTTCCTTTGCAGTTAAGCCCCAAACAACACAGGTAATCATATTGCACCTCAGACATACTTAGAAGTGAGTGAGGCATATTTCTAAGTGAATCAGGAAATATTACCTAAAGCTACAAAGTGGGCTGGTGTCCTTAACTCCAGGTCCAGTGACTGGCAGCAACTTATTGTGTGCAGGCTGCACTGATTACAAAGTTATCCTGATTACACTTATCAGAACATTTACTTATATACGTATTCCTGGTTTCCAGGCATTATAACTAGAGAAGAATATCCAGGGGGGTTCTTGAACTCTCCCCACCATCCCTCAAGTACAGAAGCACAAAGCACAGATCTTCACTCTTTATGCCATTTATTTCCAGGTTCATAAAGGAAAGCTAATGCTTTGGTAATGATTCCATTATTATTGATACCAGATCTATGCATTGATGGATCAGCCAGCAATACAGATTTGATTTGCATCAGTCGTTGCCGTGCAATCATACCAGCTGTGGGAGTAGACATAACACTGAATCCAGCCTGGTATAGACAGGTGCAAATATGACCAGGAATGGTGCAGAGAAGAAGTTTGATGTGGCCTAAAATCCGCTGAAAAAAATTAACCCAACTGCATCCCTTTGCAGATATTTGAGCCAACAGTGTGAATTCATACTGTATGAGCATGTCATTCTATTTGGCCACAGTTTCTCATCCAACAGCGAGGATCTTACAGAAAGACAGCCTTCATCACCACCTCACAGCCTAAGCAATGCTGCTAGGATAATAGTGCAAAGTGAAAGAGGTTCAATTAAACCTTTGCAGCATCACAGAGTTAATATAGTGTCGTGGCTGATGGGATGGAAAGAAGCAGGGGAAGGGTGATCATAAGCTGCAGAAGGATAACCATTCTTTAAATCCTGACAGGCTTTTAGGAGCAAGCATGGGACTATGCATCTAGTCTTTTATTTTATTTTATTTTATTTTTTTCAACCTCTTTGCCTCTATTTTCCTAATATTCTTAAGGTACTGAAGCTGGAGTGGTAAAATATGAAGGGTTGTCCTTACAGTAGCTTTTGCCCTAAGCATATGTAACTACCAGAAATGTGACAGCATGATAGTTTGCCTAGTCCTGGTTTGCTGACTCCAGAAGTTCAGATGGATCGGGTCATTTATCTTCATTCGATCACTGAAATTTGTTTCTGGCCATATAGTTATGTGGAAAGATTTTAATGGCTGCCATCAAAGATGCTGACCCAAAGACAAACACAGACCTCAGTGGAATTGATGAGTTTGCCATGCACATCTTTCAGACTCAAGCAATTAAACCTTTTCCTGAAGTGAAACAGCCACAGACAAAGAATCTGCTCCCGGACATATTTAACTGCAGGCACAGCCTGAGGAGACCTAACCACAGCAATTTCCCAGACTGCAGGTGCATGGACTAGGATCCTGGTTTGCAGGATGTGTGCACTGGAGGAGGAAAGCCACAGCACCATAGCCAGAATGAGAAATGAGACAGTGTTTCTTGAGCCAAGAACTCCCTGGAAAGACAGACCTGAGGATTCGGGGGCAAGAGAATTTCATGCTGTTGTTCGTTTCTACAGTGTTTTTTGTTTGTTTGTTTGTTTGTTTTACAAACAAGGTGACACTGAGAGTTTACATCACTTCTCACGTCAATTCATCTTCCTAATAAAACAAACCTGCAAGACTTGAATATTGACCAGTGACTTGGGCTATATTATCCTCAGGTATAGCAATTCCTGTCTTTTACTTTATGAGAAAATAGGACTTCTGCAAATTCCCATGTATCTTAGATTATCAGCAAATTCAAAAAGCTGTGCATTTCCATGAAAGGAAACCCATGCCCAGAGAAAGATTCGTGATTTAATAAAAAGCAGAAGCTAAATCATAAATTGGATGCTATGTGCTGCTGGTGTTTGAACAGATGATCAAATAAAATTTATGAAAAATTCTAAATATTTCAAGTGCATTTAAAGATCAGGCAGAATTACAGCAATAACAGTCTGCTTCTGGCCATTCACTATACAACTACTACCACGACTGCTGCTGCTGCCTGGATCTTATTCTTACATAAATAGAGATTTGCCCTAAGGAAAAAAGGTTAAGGATGTACATTAAATCTCTCACTGTGAATATTTTCCTGCATGCTTTTTAGAAAGTTATTCCCTGTGGAATTCTGCTTATTCCAGACAGACAGGATCCTACAAATGCACTTGAAAAACTTCCTTATGCTCCTGCAGTATTGTTATTGGGTGACGCTGAGTGAGTTATTCAAGGACGACTCACAAGTGTCAAACAAGAGTGGAAGTGTTTGCAGGAGTATACCCTGCATTTCCAGACAGACAGATTAGCTGTCATCTTTAACTTTGAATTATGCCATTTTTACTACAGAGCAGCCGTAAAAAATGCTGCTCATGTGTGCAGAATTATAAAGACAAACATTTGCACAGTGCAAAACAAAGAGAAATAAAGGTATTTAACCCAAATATGTGTAAGAAAAGATTCTGTCCAAGACAGAACAAAACAGCACTTGCAGAGAACTTAGAGAAATTCATTTGTCTTTTCCATTTCCTTCTTATCACAGCAGCAGTAGCTCAGTACATTTTCATTCTCTCAGGAATGCCTATCCTTCTCAGGAGTCCTCAGTACTGCCTTCTCTGGAAGGGTTAACCTCTATTTCCTTCACGTAAACATCTTTATGGGCTTATCTCCAGCCTTGCTGACAGTACTCCTATTCAGAATCTGCCTTACAAGATCTTTAACAAAAAAGACGTCTTCCACTTTTTTCTCATATCTTCTGAAAGCTGCTGACAGGTATATGTGGAACCCCCTCATCTCTCCTTGCTCCAGGACACTATTACTATACAATAAGTATTAGTTTTTGCTTACCCGGTTTACTCTGCTCTGCTCTCACTGTGCTATTTCTCTATTCATTCAGGACTTGGGGCTCTGATAGTTTTTTTCTTTTTAAACGAGTATGTACACAGTCATGTAATAACTGCTGTGTGTGATTCCTAAGCCCTGAGCATTATCTCACCCCTCCTCATCCTGGCTGGAGTAGGCTGCAAAATCAGGGGTGTAGGGCACTGCCTGCAACTCCTTTTTATCAAGATCATACCAGGGAGCCAAGGGGCACCCAAGCAAAAGTAGGCAGTGAACCAGCAGGGCTTGTAAAGAATCTGCAGACACCAACATGGCAAGTATTTTTGGAAAAGACCTAGAATTTGCAAGCAATTTGTTAATATGGCTAGGATAGCAAGGAGCAGAAGGGGAGAGACACAAAGTCTAAGACAAACTGGGCACTGGGTGTGAGGCATCAGAGAGATCACCTAGGGGAGACTGGAGAGCAGAAGGCAAAGCAAATGGCCAGAGGGATATGTGAAACAGAGGTGGGAGGAGACAGGATCTCTGAAGACACCCTAAATGGGTTATGAAACCCAGCCCCCTCAGTAGCTTCGCGTGGTAACGCACTCCCCTCCCTGCTGCTGCCTGCAGTACCCGTGATGCCCACTGCCACAGCAGCCGTCTCATCCTCTCCCCTGCGAGTGCAGGCTTACTGCCAGATATGCACTGGGCCACTAATTCTGTTTTTCTTCCTGTTTGCAGCCAAAATTGCAGAAGAACTGAGCCCTTGCTCTTACAAGCAAGTCAAGGGACTGTGCTTTGACTACCCTGCATCGCATAGAACATTTCACTCTGTTTAATGAAAATCAGAGGAAGTTTTATTTGACATATTCTAGTACCTGTAAAAGTGGGGTTACAATCTGTCTTCACATTGCAGATATTTCATGGAAGTTAATGATCTGAGTAATTAATGTTTGTGCAGTATTCAGATACTACACTGATGCAGAGATGAATTAATAATTCTGTCCTCAGATCGAGGTCTGACTCACGTTCAGCAAGAGCTGGGGAGCTGAGAAATGTGTCTTTGAGCAACTGTCACAGAGGCGGTGGGAAGTGTTGTCTTATGCAGAGGCTCACATTGTACTGATCAGCTGGCGTTTGGTCCTCTTTCAGGCTTCTTGGCTCCAAGTGATTTTTCAACACTAAAGAATATTCTGAAAAAGGCTACCCACTGAGAGTGGGAGATCATGGAAAATATTGATGAGCTGATCATTAACAGAGCACAGCCTGTCCTGTGGAGCTGAAATTCTGGGGAAAAAAAAGTCTAAAATATGTTAGTAAAGACTTGGTTATTTGCACAAAGGGAGTGAATTAAGATTTCCCAAATAAAATTAAAATCTGGCATTTCTTAATGCTTGGATGCAGGCCCTTGCAAGTTTCTGATTTTTGTTTTTGTTTTTGTTTTGTTTTGTTTTTGGTGGGGGTTTTTGTTTTGTTTTTATTTTTAATATGTTTTAATGTTGATTTTTTTATTGTGTAATGTATATTTGATCAGTTTCCATGAAGCAGTCTTGTCCATCACCATCATCTCATGGAACAGTTTTCCTGATTAGCATCTTCCTTGTAAGCACATCTATTCCCCAAATGTGACATCTGGAAGAGCCATTATTTCTAGACTCACAACTATCAAAGATGCTAGACAGCTGCCCAAGACACAACACATTAGCTTAGCAGTACTAATCGTGCCAAAAGAAAGGAGATTAGAGACACATGCATTTCTACCAGCATTGTTAAACAGATTTTCTGTCCCATGCACTGACGCTCACAGCAGACACAGTCAGAAGCTGCTTCTGAGGAGCTTTATCCTCATTTTACCATTTTCAAAATGAATTGTTTCATTTCTGAAAAGCTGATATGCTTTGCTTCAGTTTTTCAAATTTAAACTTTGTGAGATTTTGTTTTGAAACAGTCTTTTTCATTTGGGTAATGTAAAAAAAAACGAAACAAATAAAAAGGCACAGAGATCAAAAGCAGGTTAAATAGCTTGAAAAAAGAATATTTCCTTCTGGGCAAATAAAACATTTCAACTTGACCCAAAAATTTGTCAAAATTGAAAGGTTTGTTTGATCTGATTTTTCCCTTCATTTTCATTTTGGCTGTATTGCTACCCAACTCTCTGCAAACATTTGCTTGGAGGCCCCACCACTTCTGTGAGAGCTAATTCAAGCTCATACATGATTTTGCTCTTAGTTCCCATCTTTTTGGCATGAAACTGAATAGTCTGAGTAAAGCAGCACATTGAACTCTAGCTCAAGTGTCGTTCATGCTAACAACTTCTCATTTTGCAACCAGAATGTGGCTATGACAGCGATCCATTAAGAGTTCTCCAACATTATCCACATGTTTCGTAGTTCTCTCTTTTCCTCTCACTCACCTCCTGCCTTCTCTGGGGCTTATCATTGTGGGGGAGATGAATGTAGGGCCTCTGCTATCATAAGACATATGAAAAAAGCGGGTGTTTGTCTCTCTTTCTCCACTAGTATCCACTGCCCAGTTATTTTTGTGCACTGTCAGTGCTGTGTTGCCCATCTGGCTGTGCATGCTCAGTGTGCAAAGTGCTTCGTATGCTTCTGAAATCAAGGTACAGGGTAAACAGTATTCACCAGGGATGAGCAGTGACCATCCTCACCCTGCTAACCTGCCCTGTGCATTACACTCTATGACACAGAAAGGGCTTTGAAGGAACAGCAAAACAGTCATTAGTCAAATCAGCAGTACAATGTAAAAGCACATCACACACGTACTCCTAGCATGTAAATTTAGCTGTTCCTTTCCTGAAACAAGGCGCTGTGCTGCATATAAATGGAGAGGATGACTGAACCTCACATAGAGGATTAAGTTTAGCCCCTTGCTTAAGGCAGTAGTGGAAGGCACTCAGATATGGCAGTGTCAAGGCCAAGATAAGAACCTACAGAAGATAAAACACATCATGTATTTTACACAGTACCTTTTGTGTCCAGCAAACAAGAGATGGAAGCCTGTTCCAGCAGACAGATGGGGAGCTGAGTTTTTCAGTGTGAGTGCTAGTCATTTCAGTCAACTTTGTAGCAGCAGCAGTGCTGAGTAAGCTAAACGTAGCAGACACTGATTCTGTGGAGGAATGGCAAAACACCAGCAAATGAACTCCATTGATACATCAAACGTTCTTATGCTTAAAGGATCTGAAGGAAATCTGCTGTTTTTGTGTGCCTATGCCTAGAAAATAAAGGTCCCACGATCTGACACTGAATCCAATAAATCACCAAATCTAGAAGAAAACACACAGACAGGAGACAAACTAACACAAACAGTGACCCATCAGCTCCATGGGAAATCAAGAAGGATTTCTTGTCATCCCCTTAAAATCTGTAATATTTGATTATGATGCTGTGGGATACATTACTCACCATTCATCCCCTGACTTTTATTAATCTCCCTTTTCAATAGCTACACCACACTTTATCCACTACAGTCATCAGTGATGAATACAGTATCGGGTGTCTATCTGCCTGATGGTGTCTTCCAAAGCAGTAGAAAGATGGTTGGGCTGGGAATAGTTAATTGGCCTGTGGAGTGAACCAAGGTTCTTTAGTTAAGTTCTGACCCCTTAAAAAGTTTATCTTAAAGAAGCTTGAATGGAAGAGAAGTCTCTACCCTGTAACCTGCTTAGCAGGCAATCAGCAGGGAAACATCATTTTGCTTTAAAATATGGTTTTGGTAGTCTGTAATTCCCTCTTTTCCCTAATATCCCACAACTGATGTTATTTGAAACCCATAAGACTCATCACAGAAAGCAGAGACTTGTCCCTGACACTGCCAGAACTGCAGTCACAGCCATATCATTTAGAACATTAATTTCAGATGAGGTGGGAAAAGAAAGATAAAACCTCTGTTTCATCATTAAATATTTATGGTCAGGTTCCCTGAAATAAACTGTCCTTTAGTGCTACCTTTGTTTGTCTGGTAAATAATACACTTTAAAAATTAAGCATATTTTCAACATTTTTACTACATTACCTAACTCACATTCCATTTATTATACTTTCAAAAAAAAAAAGAAAAAGAAAAAGCAATCAGTCAGATCCATTTGATTACTCTTGCCCTAAATTAAACCATCTTCCGTAACAAGCTCTGTCTTATACCATAAAATACGATTAGAATTAATTTCCATTGAAGTTTACCTGCAAAAGCAATACAGAAAATGCCCCCTTATGATATGTCTTTTCTAGTAAACACTAAATGACTGGTGACGTATCAGAGAAGGACAATTTTATATCACAGACATTTCTAATTGATGTGTAACCTTCTTAAATACATCTCAGTTATACTTTAATGACTTTGAATATTTCACAGTTTCTTTAAATGGGAATTTCCCTCTCCTGCTATCTCTTTGCAATACATGCAAACTATTTCTGAGTGCTGCCAGAGCTGCCTGGTGACTCTCAGCACTAAGAAGTGAATTCAGCATAAAAAAACACATGGTGCAGGTTTACAACAAATGCACTTTGTAGTAAAGGACTAGTTCGGAGTACTTGGCTGTCAGTTTTCTCTACTGCAGCTTAAGGAAAGGAGCTACAGAAAAAATAGATGCATTTTCCAGTGAGTAACTGAGATGCCAAGAGGATTTGTTGCCTTCACAGACACCAGTCTCAGAGGAGCCTTCGGAAGAAAATAAAGGCATGCTGAAGGTGGGCTCAGGTTGAGAAGGGGAGCACTGGACTCAGCAAGGAGGGGGCTCATCAGAAAGGCTGGACATACACTAATTTGCCTTTAGTGCAACCCAGTGGGTGAAATAACTTTTAGCAGTGAAGATACCTGGTAGATCAGCCAAGAAGGGGACCCTCCCACTGATGGAGGGACAAGTTCAGAGGATTATCATGACTGCCCTTGCAGCAGAGATGGAGACCTCTCTGCATATACACAAAACAGTAGCAGAATTTTACTGCACACACTGCTATGATAATTCAGCCCGCCTCACTTTCACAGGAACTGCAACAGTCCTTAAGCAGTCTACTTAGCTAAAATAAAACACAAGCACAAAATCAAGAGATGAGTTCAAATGGCCCTCCTTCTCCCTAGCAAAACAACACAAAGAACTGCTCACTGCACAAAGCTGTCTGATTGAGTTACAATTATCACCACCACACAGAGCTTTTTTTTTCCAGTTCTCCCCGTAGCAGGAACTATTGTAACTCTTCATCAAGAAACTTTATGAAAAACAATGACATCAAGAGTTAATAAAGAAATGCAGAACCCTTCTGTTTTACATGATTATATTATAATAATATTCTTCTTGCTTGCCTTCTTATTTTAGGCTGTTCTTTATTGTTTACCCAATAGATTAGATTGGCATTCAGGAACAGTTTTCCTGAGTGCTTAAATTACAAAGAAACTCCTGCGCAGTGAGCATCGTTACACATGGAGCTTTTGTAGTTCCTGTGGATGGTGGGTGCGCATGAGAAATGAAGCAGCACTTCCCTCCACAGGAAAAAAATCTACAGGTTTTTTTCTTAATTAATGCTACCAAATAACTTATGAGAGATGCTGCTAATGTCTGCTTCACTTGATTCATTCAGCCATCAGAAAATCAGATCTTCCTACAAATACAGATGCTATCTATCTGAAAATAAAGGCCATATTTAAAGAAACTTGTAAAATGCCTACCAAAGTAGTATCACCGAATCACAGCGTCATAGAATCACAGAATGGTTGAGGTTGGAAAAGACCTCTGGAGCTCATCTGGTCCAACCCCCTGCCCAAGCAGGGACACCCAGAGCAGGGTGCCCAGGACCGTGTCCAGGCAGCTTTTGAACATCTCTGAGAAGGGAGACCCCACAACCTCTCTGGGCAACCTGTGCCAGTGCTCAGTCACCTGCACAGCACAGAAGTGCTTCCTGATGTTCAGATGAAACCTCCTGTGTTCTAGTTTGTGCCCACAGCCTCTTGTCCTGGCACTGGTGTATTGGGTTTAATTGGTAAAGGTTTGGTAGCAGGGGGGCCACAGGGGTGGCTTCTGTGAGAAGATTCCAGAAGCTGCCCTGTGTCAGATAAGAGCCAGCTCCAGCCGGCTCCAAAAGGGACGCACTGCTGGCCAGACCTGAACCAATGAGCAATGTTGTTTGCGCCTCTGGGAGAGCAGATTTAAGAAGGGGAAAAAAACTGCTGCGCAACAGCAGCTGGGAGTGAGAGGAGTGAGGAACAGCCCTGCAGACACCAAGGGCAGTGAAGAAGGAGGGGGAGGAGGTGCTCCAGGCGCCGGAGCAGAAGTTCCCCTGCGGCCTGTGGTGAGGCCCATGGTGGAGCAGGCTGTCCCCCTGCAGCCCATGGTGTACCACGGCGGAGCAGATTTCCACGCTGCAGCCCGTGGAGGAGACCACGGTGGAGCAGGTGGATCTGGCCTGAAGGAGGCTGCAGCCCATGGAGAGCCCCCGCAGGAGCAGGCTCCGGGCCGGACCTGTAGCCCGTGGAGAGGAGCCCACGCAGGAGCAGGTGATCCGGTGGGAGCTGCCACCCGTGGGGGACCCGTGCTGGAGCAGTTTGCTCCTGAAGGATGGACCCCGTGGTACGGACCCATATTGGAGCAGCTCTTGAAGAGCTGCAGCCTGTGGGAAGCCCACGCAGGACCCGTTCGGGAAGGACGGCATCCCGTGGGAGGGACCCCACGTTGGAACAGGGGAACAGAGAGCGACCATGAAGGAGCGGCAGAGACGAAGCGATACGGACTGACCACAACCCCCATTCCCCGTTCCCCTGTGCCGCTCGGGGGGAGGAGGTAGAAGAGGGTGGATGGGGGGAAGGTGTTTTTAGTTTGCTTTTAGTTTCTCACTGCTCTAGTTTGCTAGTTATAGTAATAAATTATACTAATCTCCCTATGTTGAGTCTGTTTTGCCCGTGACGATAATTAGTGAGTAACCTGCTCGTCCTTATCTCAACCCTTAAGCCCTGGTCCATCATATTTTCTCCCCCTGTTTCTTTGAGGAGGGGGAGTGAGCGAGCGGTTGTGGTGGAGGTCGCCTCTTTAGCCGGGTGAAACCACCACACACTGGGCACCACTGAAAAAAGCCTGGCTCTATCTTTACTGCACCCTTCCTTCAGGTATTTATGGACATTGATGAGATCCCCCACAGCCTCCTTTTCTCCAAGCTGAACAGTCCCAGTTCTCTCAGCCGTTCCTTACAGGAGACATGCTCCAGTCCCTTCATCATCTTTGTGGCCTTTCATTGGAATCTCTCCAGTAGCTCCGTGTCTTGTACTGGTAAGCCCCAAACTGGACACAGTACTCCAGGTGTGGCCTCACCAAGGCTAAGTAGAGGAGAAGGATCATCTTGTTCAGCCTGCTGGCAACACTTTGCCTAATGCAGCCAAGAATACCATCAGCCTTCTTAGCTGCAAGACCCCATTGCTGACTCATGTTCAATTTTGTGTCCACCAGGACTCCCAGGTCCTTTTCCATGAAGCTGCTCTCTAGCTACAGTGAAAAGGCCTACAGCATGTACTGGTGCCTGGGGTAGTTCCTCCTTAGATGCAGGATTTTGCACGTCTTCTAGTCGAACTTCATGAGGTTAAGTAGCTAAGTTTCCTGATATATTTTGGGAATACTGTATATTTCTCTCATTTCAAGTACATTTGCTACCAATGTTTCCTCACAATTTGTTCTGTGAAGGTAGAGAGTCCTGAATCGTTCCTTTACGAAAGAAACTCTTGGAAGTCAAATACTCACATCTATTTAAATAAATTAGATACTGTGGATCTTGATTCCTCAGGTGTCTAAGAATTGCAGCCTGTTTTTGTTGTAGTTGTTGTTTGTTTTATTTCTTTTTTCTTTCCTGAGCTGAGCAAATGCAGCATGGATATGTGAGTACTCTGCCCTGCAGCATGGTGTGTTTAAGAAGGTCTCTTCTGTGCCCTCAGTTGATGAGAACTGTGAATCTTTAACAGCTCCCAAACAAGTGGAGAGGGATTGTTTATCAGGGAAAGTGGTGATAGGACAAGGGGTAATGGCTTTAAACTAAAAGAGGGTAGATTTAGATTAGACATTAGGAAGAAATTCTTTATGATGAGGGTGGTGAGGCACTGGAACAGGTTGCCCAGAGAAGCTGTGGATGCCCCATCCCTGGAAGTGTTCCAGGTCAGCTTGGATGGGGCTTTGAGCAACCTGATCTAGTGGAAGGTGCCCCTGGCCATGGCAGGGGGGTTGGAACTAGATGATCTTTAAGGTCCCTTCCAACCCAAACCGTTCTATGGTTCTATAATTCTAAGTAGTTTCATCTGAAATTGTAGCAGACTTTGTTTTTAGCTGCAGAGGTCCCTTCAGTTTGTATCTCAAGATTATCAAGACAATTAGAGGCTTGGTTGGTTTGTTTTCTTTGTGCTAAGAGCCCTTGCTAAAATGGGCTAAAGAAGGTGAAGGAAATATAAGAGAAGAATAATCTTCCTTCAGCACATACAAGGAGTTTACACAAATTATTTTTTACATATTTTTTTATGAATGAGCCATCTGGACGTTCCCATTCACTCTTCACATGCATGGGAAGAGATTCTCAGCTAAGCTGGTTCTGGTTTTAAATAGAAACAAGTCTATGGACTTCAGTAGAGCCTGGTTGACTTGTACAGCCTCCAAATCTGATCCATTGGGAGTTTTGACTGAAAAGAAACTGAATTATATCCTCATAATTTGGTCCCTAGAATGATGAACTAATTTTCCGTCTTGGCCATAATCCAAAAGCAGTTGTTTTACATTTCAAAATTCTCTTTTTGGTGCAGTTAATGTTGCGGAGGCCGCTTTTTTTAGTCTGCTTTTAGTTATTTTGTTGCTGGAATTTAGACTCAATTCAAATTCTATATAGGACAAATCTCTTATATACGCCATAGGAAAAAGCAAATATTATAGTAATACAACACTTCTACCCTCATGTAGCGGAAAATAAGAAGTGAGTTTCACAGATTTATATGTAATGAACTCTCCGTAGTTTAAGGAGGCTTAAATACTTGTACTGTATTGTAACACTCTCAACAGATGCAGTTACCATCCCATCTGCTAAAGAGCGATGTAATATCCCCTGTAAGACATTGTCTATACCCTTACTGAACTCTGTATACAAACCTTGTTAACTTACCAGGAACTGTATGAGGCTCTGTAGTAGCAGGCTGTCTCTGCTACCCCACATGTTAGGAAATACCAATTCTTCTTGACCAAAGAAAATATAAAACACACATTTGTGATATTCAGAGCACTCTAGCTCATCAACACTGGCAGGTGAGCCAGATTCAACAGTTTAAAAACACTTCTTTAATATGCTTTACCTTTGACTCAAGCAACTCTGTGCTTTTATTTTTCAAAGAAAAAAGACATAACAAGAAAAATAATCCAGAATATGCCAAGAAAGGTAAATCTCAGGCAGGGCTACCACTGCAATGTGCCTTAATCCACTTGTTCTCTAGACTGAACAAGGAGGGCCAACATAAGCACTGCAGAATTTCATGCACCATCTCTGTGCTTATACCAGCTTTCCACAAGACTTTCTTCCATCTTCCAATTAAACCATTGCCACAGTAACAGGCTACTTTTGAAACCTGGTGTTGACACCTTGCCCACAGCTTCACGCTAACATTCCTCCAGCTCTTCTGTACTGTGGAGATAGCTCTGTAGAATGCAAAAAAGAAAAAATATATAGATGAGAGATACTGCCATTTTTGCAAGCCAGAGAAAACCCATGGTGCCAATGACCATGGTCCAGAAAAGATTTATTTTAGTGCCCACGGAGATGAGTCCAAACACACTGGCCATTTTGGTAGCAGCCAAGTTCTTGGGCAGCTCCCAGTAAGCATCCCTGGCAGAACCAGTGATGGCACGCAGGGAGCAAGTGTGTAGAGCTCGTGCCAGCTGAAAGGACTGTCTACAGAACATTCTCCACTTCTAAACTCCACTTCTAAAGACTTAATTGGGAGTGAAAGAAGACATTGTATCTTCCTTCCACACCCACCCAAGGCCTTAATGTGTAGGGAAAGGAAGACAGAGGAAGCAACCATGGGAAAGCAAATGTGCATAATCACATTTTTTTTTGTGCTTTCACTTCAAAATGTATGGACTGGATTTAAACGAATAGTTAATAAATGAACAAGTAACTGGATAAATGTGAGCATGATTTAGGGCTACAGTCTGCTGATAAAACAGGAAACTTATTCTGAAATCAGAAGAATTGTACATGTAGATATCTGATCAATCTGCATAATTATAGTCACTTGAAAATAAACATCAACATAGTCATTTGGGTCTGATTTTCCAAAACTCAATACTCACCCTTGGGCCAACATTTTCAAGAGTCGTTGCATTAACGTTGTTTCATTTCCTGCTTTCCCTCTAACTTGAAAACAAAGAGTTTGTGTGTTTGCATGTGTGTGTAATTTTAAGCAGAAAAATCAAAACACTCTTAGTTTAAATATTGTGGAGCCTGTGTTCTGAGACCTATGTTATATCCTCAGGTTTCACTCCTCCTCTAACAAGCGCGATTTCCCTGGTGGCAGTCATGTGAACCCTTTTCTTTTTTGTGGCATTGCCTCTGCCGCTATCTCTGTAGCTAGTACAGGGTATGACTACGTGATGTGGTGAAGTATGGTGCAGATTTTTCAGCTAACATCAGTCCAAGATGATGCGTGAGCACAACAGAGTAGACCTGTCTGTGAAGATAACTGGAAGGAAAGAGAGTAAACTCCTTCCAGATATCAACATAAAGAAACATAACTTGCCACTTTTGACTGCTGCTGGAATAACTGAGATAATGAAAGGTACTGAAGAGAATATGATATCTGTATCAAAGATTTTCTTATTGCAAAAATAGTATCTATGGCAGTAATTTTTTTCCTTGGTAATTTATTAGTGACATAATCAATGGTGGGATTTTTACTCACGAGGTTTCCTAACACCTGTGATTTGTGAGACAGGTATTTGTTTTAAGGAGTACTTTAAGGCATATAAGATGGGAAGGGAAATGGTTTGACACACAGGAAGAAGCATAGTAGAAAAAAATCACGTAGGACACAAAGAAGTTATTCGTAGACCTAGGAAAACAGGATAGAGAGATAGGAGGTCAAAAGCAGTTCAGGGCTACATGAAAAGTCCCAAGAGCAAATTAGGAATTAAGTCTGACATGGAGAGGAAGAGAAGCTGATGAAGAAATGGAAGGAGGCAAGGAAAGTAGGGAATGGAATGAACAATAGGCACAACTGCTGTGTAGTGAGGAAAGATGAGTGAAAAGTCATCATCAGTATGAGTTGGCTGACTGAGAGAATCTCCACATTTTCAATAGCCCTGGAGGAAGATGGAAGGGTTATGGCGTAAAGGTGTCATTAAAACACTGATGAAAAGGAATTTTTTTCTTCCAGTCAGAATACTATATATCCCTCTCCCTCTCTGTTGCCCTCTGAACTTCTCACAGGTCACAGGCATCTCATTTGTTTTGTACTAAAAATGTCTGATGGTTCTTCAAGAGCTCACCAGAACTATTTTTTTCACTGATGAATGGTGGATCACCAGAGAAAGAAAATGAGACAACTTTGAAGGTGCTTATCAGAAAAGACAAGAAAGACTAAACCACCCCATTAGCTAGTACTTGGATTAAATTTAATTTAGACTTCCCCTTAATCAGGACCTAAAACAATGGATGGAATGTTAACTGTGCCACCCTCCTAGGGAATTACTCGCTGCATCAAGGTGGTTGTCATCACCGTATATATCATTCTGATATGTCACCCAGTCATTTTGGCAGACATAGTTATACACAATGAACACTAGTCACAGTTAATGGCACTGTGAAAGGAATAGGAGCCCTAGAAACAGGGCACAATAGAGACCAGATAGCATGAAATAAAGCAGATTACTTTCTTTGCCTATTGGTATTAGGCGAAATTGGTGTCAGCCAACTGTAAGCTCTTATTGTGAAACTCTTGAGTTCCTCAAAGGGGATTTTTACTGTTAAATCCTTTAACAGCTATGAAAAATTAGAGTCAGAAGTAATCCAGCACTAATATACAATTCTGTTTTTTTTTACTATAAAGTAACATATGTAAATTAAATTCAAATAAGGCCAGTTCAGCAGTGAGAAGCCAATTTATACTTTTCCTTCTATATTAAGTTTCATTATTGCAGCCACACTATAGATCAAGCTGGTATATCTATATCTTACTATAAAAATATCTGCATGGGCAGGCATTTGAAAATGAGAGTTCAACAATTTCTTTTTTTCCTTTGTTTTGTCAACAAACACATTTTTAGTCCACTACTTTACATATTTCATTCTCAGAGAGCAGTGTTCCCCTGGAAAAGAGAGAGATATATTATTTGAGAAACATTATTGGTATTTACTGTCCATGGCTTTGTTGGGAAAGTCAGCTCGTGTAGAGCACTCTTATGAGGTCATGTTAGAACACATTCACTTTTGGGGAAGACCTCAGTCCCCCAGTCATAAACGCATGTATACATGCATATATAATTAAGACATGTATTTGCTTATGGATATGAATATATATAAAGTTCAGGGAGCACTGAAGTATATGTAGTATAGGGATATGGGATGTAGTAAGTAGTTTCCTGAGAATAGATTCCTGAGCATGGTCTAAGTGACCACCCTAAACCCTGACTGCAATGTGGGTATAGCTTATGACAAATGTGCCTATTCTCAGTCACCCAGTCCTCCAACGGTTTTCATGCAAGTCATGTGGTCTTGCACAATTCTCTCCACTGTGGTGACAACAGATCCCATCTTGGTGTCACATTCCAAAAACCACTTCTTGTGACCTATGAATTATCTTCCTCATTACTGTGCTTTCTTGAGGAGATAGTACGTATGCAGAAGACTATGTCCTCAGAAGGCAACAGTCCTGATTAACATCTGTTGCGACCTTGCCTGGTTTTGCACATCCTGCCAGCTATAAAAAGACAGCAGCATAGGCTGGCTTCAAATGAATGCATGAGCACTGCCAGTGACACTGCAAGCCATAAGAGATCAGGTTGCCCTCAGATGCAATGTAATGTATATCACAAGTCTATGAGGAGCTACATGAAGTAACCAGCAGAGAGGCCACTACTAAGCTCTCCATGGGTCACTTCTACTTGAGGTGAGAACATTCATTCATAGGCCCTGCAACACTGAAAGCCTACACTCACCCTCCTCACTGCCTTCAGCAAGACATTAAGAGATGCAGGAGACAAGCTCTGGTGATTCCGTGTTAATATCTATGTTGGTTGGCAAAATTGCTGGAGAAAGGAAAGGATATACAGGCAAAAGTTAGGAGTCATATTTTGGACAGGCTCTGGCAGACGAAAGGGTGAGGAAAGTCTGAAGCAACTTATCTCCCCTTAGGACTGCCCATGCTAGAGTGTCCTTCACTTTACTTGTATGTAAACATCACCATTCATGGCCCTTGGCAACCTGTTCTACTTGACCCTCCTCTGTGTAGATGGTCCTTTCCAAATGACACCCTTCACCCAGCACATAGTGTAGAGGATAAGGCAATCCCACAACTGACATCAGACTTCCTTCTTCCAAGAACCCACCTGACAAGCAGGAGGGGGTTGGACCACCAGTACTGGGGAGGGAACGGGAAAAGGAAATATAAACAAGTTTTGGGGATCAGACCTATTTCTTACTGACTAGGACACAATATGCATCTGAGAATCTATCGTGTTCTTGATCTTTATCCCTTTTGGCAGAGTATGGATTTCCCTGGAATATAATTCTCAGTAGAACCCCTGCAGCAATTAGAACAACTGTGCTGTTAATTTGGTGGAGAGGCTGAGGGTCTGTGGTTGGTATGAGACTATCTACAGAACATGTAGCAATGGTTACAACTTCTGCATGAGGCAGGTGAGCCAAAGAAAGGTGCCTTCAATGAGCTTTGTGTTGGTAAGGATGAAAGAAGCATGGAGAGCTACAGTAGATTTTCCAAGACAAATTTTGAAAATTATCCATCTGCCCTGAAAGGCCCTGAGATTTCCACAGTGTTCAATGCCAGTCTCTAGATCAGGAACTTCAGGGTGTTCTCTTACACAGGTAGCAAAAACAGTACAAACATGGGTTTTGTGCTGTGATAAAAGCATGCATATGGGAGGAGAGAGCAGGAGACTTTTTTAGCTAGGACTTCCACAATTTTTGATATTCATCTTTCTAATATTTGAAGTAAGAATGAATACAAAACACTGGTAAACTCAATAAAAAAAAATCTTTTCTTACAAAAATGTTCTGAATAATATTTTATGGAACATCCACTTCTTAACTAACCACATACATTTGATGCTAAATCCCACTTAATGATTGCTGGGATTAATTTATCTAAAATATAAGTAACTACTCAGAGCTGCTAAGAGCAGGGAAATACTGTGTGTAAATATTAGTTTCAGTTGTGCAGTTATATCTGTGACTCAGGTCCTTACAACTATATGGGGTCTGTCTGAAACCAGTGGAAATGTATATACATACATATATTGGATTTGAGGAAGAGGATTTTCCTTGTTCAAGCTGCAGAGTAGTTTGAACTTTCTCAAACAATTTTGTAAGACTGAACCTTCTCAGGTGTAGTCTAAGGAGGGGTATTTGCTTAAGAAATTGAGTTATTCCAAGCAGAACACTCAAACCTTTCTTCTAAAAACAAACATAAAGTACTAATAAGGCAATTCTTCAACTGGAGTCTCATGGCCTGACCAGATTATTAACTGATCTGCCATGGTTTACTTTGAGAAAGCTCATAGTCCTTGCCAATTATAACATGAAACTGATTAATTTAACCACTTCTGTTGAAGGTTAAAGCCATAGTCAGATGAAATTTTGATTGGATTTTACATCCAGCACATATGATTGAATCAAAACTATCACAGTCCCATGATACAAACTGAAAACCTGACTCAGCCAGATCAAATTTGTTGAAACTGGAAATTTGCAAATGTCTTCATTTTTGGCTTCTGTTAGGAAAAGACACAGGATCACTGGCAGAGACAGCCTACACAGCATGGTCACTCTACAGACAGTCCACATGGTGGCCAGAAAAGGGAGAGCTGGAACCAGCGCTGATGATGGCCAGATGCAGGTCCTTCCATGACATTTGGGAAGGCTGCAGTGCAGTGTGGGAAACTCAACACCACAATCACAAACAAATGAGTACCCCACACTGTAACTAAAGCTAACGAGAGAGATGTGTGAACTCTATAGCTGAGGGCATATGCTTCTCCTGGGCCGGATGTATACCATCTACTGCAGATATCCAATCTTGACAATTGCCTAATCACAGAGTCAAATAATTCATCTTATCTTTCAAGTGGGACAAACTAATAAGATACAAAATTGTGGCTTTTATAGGTGTTGAATTGACAGTTCCAGCACTACCTTACAGATCCTCTTGTGACGAAAAGGCAAGCTGCAGTTTGAAAGAAGGCCTTTGATACCCAGTTTTGAATGTAGTAAAAATCATAAGCATCACAATATTACTTCCTTTATGTCACCATGAGCAGTTTTCTAAAGTGGAGAAACAAAACCTTCTGTTTGGGGTTTTGTGTTGTTGATACAAAGAACACAGATAAGTGAGGCTTTGCTCTGAACGCCACTTTTTAAAACAGGCATCGCATGCTACGCTTCCATGCACACAGAAATTAAATCTCATGGTGATTATTGAAGCTTTCCAAACTGAGCTGAGTAAACAATCCTTGCTTCAGTACAAAACCCCATAAAATCAAGTAGCAGTTGCTATGATCGATGGGTATTTCCTCTGTTCAAGGAACAGTCACCCTTCGTGCTGGAGGCCCCAGCAGTTCAGATGCCCATTCTGTGGCAACTCTGATGTTGTAATGAAGAACTGATGGCTAAGCCTGACTGCAAAGCAACAGTTGCTGTACTCCAAACTCAAATCATCCACTAACAACCCCAACAGGTTTGCTCTATCCCTTGTGCAGAAGGAAAATGGTAACATCGGTTCACCAGATTACACCTCTGAGGGACATATGGCACCATGGAAAGGTCTGCTGATGGAAGATCTAGTGCAGGGAGGCACTGGGGTCAGAGCCACACACACCTGGTAGTTGCTTTCGCTGTCTGGGGACAGGGTCACCTCTGTGAGTAACTCAAAGAGAAAACAGCTACATAGGTTGATCAAATTTGCTGGTCACAAAGGAGGGTCCTGCATGGGTAAGAGTGGGAACACTTTGGGTTAGACAATCAGACCATTGGTGCTGCAAATGTTCTGGCCTCATAATAAATATGTCTCTTCTGAGTTGGATTTCCATTTTAAAAAGTTTTCCTCAGTTTTGCCCCCCCCCCCTCCCCAGGCAGCTGAGATAGCTAGAGAGAGAGACTTGCTTTGTGTGCTTGTGAAGCCTTTCCTGAGTCTAATTTTAGATGCTACCATGTCACTAAACAGTTGATCTTTTCTTTTGGCATCTCCCCCTGCCAAAGCCTTGTGTTCAGCCTATAGCTCTGCTGTTCCCTCCTAGGGATTGTGGAGTAATCAGAGGTATTATTTTCCTGTGAGCCTTTCCAATGTCGAGCTGAATGTTTTCCAGCATTTGTCTACAGGGAGATCCCACTGTGAGGTAGAATTGTATTCAGTGAGCTGATTGAAAAGTTTCATACGTAAAATTGAATTGACAGAGCAGGACATTACTGACAGCTTTGAAGATGCAAATGAAATCTTTCTATCTTAAACACTCTCTCTGCCCCCTCTCTTTTCCCTTACCACTGAGGTTTAAACATTAGCACAAGCAAGTCTTCCGCATTTATGGTAAAAAGAAGGGGAAAGAGTTCACTTAACCCTTTGGTCCATACCTAATGTACTCCAAATCTCTGGAAATCTTTTCATTGCCTTGAATGGAATTTGGGTTAGGCCAATAATGAGTTGAATTAATAGTTATGAATTGTTTCATGGGTTTGCTTTGTCACTGGTCTGACAATGGGTGGTTTACAAGTGGGTAAAATCCCATGGATTGAAGGCCCCGGGTAATAAAAAAGCCATTGAATATTTTGTCTAGCAATTGTGCATGCAAATGAAAAGCACACGAACACTAGATTTGAGAGAATGTGTTTCTGAGTTACCTAAGAATACAACTGTGACTTCAGAACCCCACTCCACCTCCAAAAAGAAACAAACAAACAAACAAACAAACAAAGAAAACACCACAAGGTGAAGAGATATAAATTTGTACTTAAGTTACTGTACATCTCCTTCAGCTGACCCTGTACAACTCTACAGAACTTCTATTTTCTGGCTGAACTACAACCGAAGATTGAGGCCAGCTTAACTACATGATACGTTAATAAGGAAACTCCCCAGTCCTTATCTAGACCAAACTCTAAAGAGAACAAAAATTTTAGAGCAATCCTGATTCACATGATCAACATGTAAGGAAACTGTCTTACTGAAAGTTGTTTCATTCCAAGGGGCTCCAAACAAGGGCAGGTTTTTGAAAACTTTTGTGAAACCATTATCTGAGATATGTATTATTGCAAGCAAGGACAATGGTAACTCATTAGATTTGTTTATTGTGAATGATCAGATCGTGTGACAACCTACTGAGCTCCATGAAGCTGAAACGTTCAGAAAACTATTCCCAAGATGAGTCCTGGACTTCATTTCAACTAGACATTTATTAACTTATTAATCTGCCAGACTCAAAAGTGTGCTGCAGATGGATGTTGTGCTACAGACAGAGCTGTCACAAAAGCAAACCGAAGGGAAGCTTTGGCTGTTGATAAAGAGCTAAAATGGAGGAATGACTGATTTCCCTCATGAAAAGAGGCTTTATTGATAGGACACAGTAACAAGGCATAAAAATAGATATTTCAATCACATGTGATTGGTGTCTCACTTGTCAACTTGATGACAAAGATAAAGAGTGAAGGAAGAAACACAACTGCAAAAGTGCTTAGGTATAGAAAAAAAAAGTAGTTAACATTTTCTTTACAAAGATACCATCTAATATTTCTCTAAGAATCAATTGGAAATACCTTTTCAGGGATGAGAGTGAGACAGATAAGAACATATGCTTTCAATGAGTGTTTTTATCAGTTATCTTAAAGAACACTCACTTCTCCATTAGCATTATTCTTCTGCTATCTGTTCCAGATTGCCACAGACTAGCACTCATTTCCTCAAGTTTACATAAGTGCCTTTTTTTATTTCTAAATTCCAGGCTGATGTTGAATGTGTGTGAACTGCAGGATTAACAGGCTAGCTCAAGAAGTTAGTCCACAAACAGTGTCTGTCTCCTTGTATATCACTCCCAAGTTTTTAAAACCAAGAGCTGACTCACAGCTAATAGACTTGCCAAAACAAGACTGTATCCCACTGGGAAAAATAATATAATGATTTTCTCTGGTACTATTTGGCACTCCAGAATTTAAATGTTGCAAAAGGCATATTCATTAATTAAATTAGAAGTGGCCTCTAATTTAGCAGGAATAGGTGGGAACAATACAAACTTTAAATGTTTGGCTGCAGGTTTTGGATTTAATGCTTAAAAATCAGTACCTGAAAATTTGCGTATCATTCCCTAATATTTCTGGTTGAAAAAGTTATTTTCTCAATGCATATCAAATGAAAGCTCTGCAACCTGGTCAGTCTGAGTTTATGATCAGGGAAGCCAACCACTCTGTGAGGTCTGAGTTGCTTTCCTTCATCTCAGGAGCCCGTTCACTCTGAAATCTAATGAAAGTAATTCAAATAGCTACACTGATATATATTTAATTTCCATAAAACCCAACAAAGGAAGGTATGAATTTCTTTCTGAAGAAGGAAAATCACAAATACATAAAACAGACCGTTTGGGATATCTTCTTATTTGAGTGGGCCTCAACTCATGGTGGTTCTGCATTGCGCATGGTAGTACTCAGAGCCTGGCCTGTGATATAATCTGTAATCATTGCTGTTTCTGAGATAAAGCCTGAGAGGTATTCTCCAGTTCCAAGCCTTTCCTAGAGCACCTGGTTTGGTGAAAGGATACCAGTTGGCTAGGGGGAAATTTTAAGCTTGCAATATGTTGGAAATGGCAATCCCACTACATAAAAAGGCACAAACCATCTGCAGATGCTGTTATGCTTCCAGTTATTTGCAGTTGCCTCCTCAATCTCTCTGGTTTGCCAATTCATTTCAGTAAATTATGATTAAGATCCCCAGTTTCTCCTGTTTATTCCCCGTGGTTCTTGCATCTATTCAGCAAACTGACTCACTGTTTTAATTTCTCCTTTAACCTTTTTCCAATTATCAACGTGTAGGTCACACTGTGTTGCTGTACCAATATCGGCCTCATTTATAGCTTTCCTCGGTAAGAATTCTGTGATGGAGGGAACTGTTTCCCACTTTTCTTAGGCACTCTTCCTCCTTACAACACCATCTTCTAGCCAAGAAAATGAAGATCCTGCTGGCAGCACCCTTCCAAGGGTCCATGAATTTAAATCTAGGATACATCTGTCCCTACTCATGTCTTTAGGCTGGATGGATGGATTGGAGAGAAACACCACCGAGGCCTAAGCTCCTGCACTTCCATTCTTCATTGTACAGCTCCTCTGGTCAGTGTAAGATCAACACCTGGCATGTGCCCATCTGGTTAAAGAGCCATCCTAACCTTTCTGTAGCACCTCAGGAATCTGCAAGAAGCACCACAGAGCTTCTAAGGCAGCACATTTCATCAGGGTTGCTGGCTTAGGTCTGCAGACAAAAGTAGTGGAAGGACCTTCATCCCTTCATGATAACCCAGGGTCTGGAGGAATAGCCATGGTTTGCTGAGGAGGATCTGTTTATTTAAAGCACAGAAATACTCTTCTAATTAGCAGTAAAGTCAAGCAATTAACCCACTCTTTATCTCTGATCCGACCAGTTAACATTGGAAGATATAGTCTGGAACAAAGATTTAACTTTGTTCTTTAAAGAAAAGATGTTGAGGCAGCTTGAGTTATCTTACTTTCAAGGAAACCTGAGGGATAAAATCCCCTTCCTTTCAGCCTGAAATCCTAGAACAGCATTTCTGCCCAAGTGATTTGCTCACTCGCAATTTAATGCTGGTCAGGGACACCATGCGTCCTGAAAGCTTCTCCCTACAATCCCCTGAAAACTAAGACTGAAATTAGCATTCCATTCCCAAATTATGGTCTGTAAAATGTAAAATAAATTACCCAACATGCAAGCACATAGTTCCAGCTGTGCTTCTCTATGGAAAGCAGCTGTCCTGATGAATGCACTCACTGTAAATATTTAAATTAAAAACAGCAAATTTTTCCTTGAAAATATGAGCAAACAGTATTGCCTTATCACTGCAAGACACCTTGGATGTCATCAGCAAGTTTTACATCACAGACACTAAAATAAGTAGATGAAATTTCACAGGCTTTCTTTTTTATTATCTATAATATGGGGTGTATTGTATGCACCGTCAGTACTGACTAAGCAACTGGGGAGGCACTCCCAGTAAGCAGATTTCTGAAAAGGGTAAAAATATTTATGTTGGGGAGAAATAAAACAAAATGAAATCAATTCTTGGTTCTTGTGAATCATCTTCAACTCTGCCAGCCTACCAATTATTTCCCATGCCAGAATAAAATGCTTACTAAAAGACAACTGAAATAGAATGTTTGGGTGGCAAATATGCAGTGAATAAAGTGAAAACAGGTTGTTTACGTTGTGAATGAGTTATTAGTATTTTCATGCTTCGAAACTCAGAGGGAGGCAGCATTACCTGAAAAGCTACTGAGGCAATCAAGCCACAGAGAGAGCCATACCCAACTGGCTTGATAGGATGGAGGGTCACATAGGGCTTAAGTAAACATCCCAGTAAATGTGTCTGCAGCGGATAAGATACTTTCTCCAGCATCAGCTTGGTTTGGTTTAGGGGGCTTTTTCCCTCCCTTTGCTGTTTAAAGATAGAAAAATAATTAATGTGGCAAGTACCAATGGCTCCACAGGCAGCAAGGAAAAAGGTCTGCTGAGGTATATTAAATTATCATTGGGTGATTGAGTATAAGAGGAAGATTCTGAACAGAACCATTTCAAGGTCTGAAATACAACACAGGTCCTCCTCAGCCCCACTGCAGGCTTCTTGCCTTCCACCAGGAGGACATAAAATCCTATTTACAACCCATAGTTTTTTAGTGATTGTCTGCCCCAAACCATACCTCACTCCAGAAAGCCAATCTTAATTATCTGTTCCCTCTTCTCTCTCCAGAAGTTTATGCCAATCCTTTCCTTAATTATCTGCATTGTTTTCACCCAGGAAAAGAGAGAGCACTCACTGTGTCTTTGGGGTCACTGCATACCATGGGTGCACAATGTCCATCATTAACCAATCCATCTGCAATCCGAGTGGTACAAATACTTAGGTGAGTTCTTTGTGATTGGTCCATAAAAAGGAAGAAGTATGAACTGTCTTCAAAATTTGCTGGTTACATTTCCATAATGAATAAAATGAAGTTTCTCCATGCATTCTATAAGGCAAAAAAGAGGTGTTTAACTAAGAATTGTTTCCTTTCCCTTGTTAGTAATGATTCAGAGCAATTTTGCCTAGTGCTGGCGAGGAAAAAATATAGGCTCTGCTGAGAACAACAATGTTTCCTGGGAGCGCTTTGTGTGAATGTACATACCCACACTCCCCAATTCTTCATATCCTACTGCCTACCCCATTCCAGTCCTCAACTAGAAAATGTTCGTGAACTGTTTATATCACCCTGAAAAAAAATTTTTTGTTTTTTTTTTTGAAAAAAGAAGTATCCAGAAACAGTCATCCTGTTCCTACCGATACACCGTAATGTGTGGGAATCTACCATAAGAATTATGGATGCAGCACTGTCGTACCATGAATCCCACTTCCTCTGGCTGTATAAGCAGCCTGCAAAGTGACCAAACCAGAATATTTCCTCTAGAAAAGAAGTCCTGGAGCCACGTGCAGAAATCTCTGTGTGATCCTGTGGCATTCACAGAAGAGAATCACACAGAATGCCAAAATGGCTGAGGCTGGAAGGGACCTCTGGAGCTCATCTGGTCCAACCCCCTGCCCAAGCAGGGACACCCAGAGCAGGTTGCCCAGGACCATGTCCAGGTGGCTTTTGGAGATCTCCAAGGAGGGAGACCAAAACCTCTCTGGGCAACCTGTTCCAACGCTCTCACTTGCACAATAAAGAAGTGCTTCCTGATGTTCAGTTTGGGCCCACTGCCAAGAGGTAGTATAGTGTAAAGGGTACAGGCTGCAACTGCTCATGTTTGAAACTAAATTAATGCTATTCCAATGACAAGGCAGTGGTCATCTAGACCTGCCTTTCTGTTCCTGCTGGTCGGGTCCCCACAGTTAGCACTGCAATAGTAAGAAGTACTCTCACCTTTTGTTTACGACGTGCAATATGAGCTTTTCACAAGCAGCACTTTGAGGTGGAAAGAAGTGAATTTAAGACAACCCCCTCCTTACTGGTTACCTCCTCCTTGTGTTCCAATTAATACTGAAATTCTGACAAAATTGGCAGGCTCCAGGAAGAAAAGTTTGATGTACAATGCTACAATGTACAAATACTACATCCATCTATATCTGGCCCCATTTCCACCTGTCCACAGTGATTTATAGACAAATCATAGGTAGGGAAAATGTCCAGATTTAAATAATTACAAGCATCCTACTGCTGGAAACCTGAACTTTGGTTTTGTGAAATTTGCAGGTTTTTTTGAGCTGCAATGGTTTTAATGGATACTTACACATATTTACTATCTGACCGCCAAATGAAAACATTTTTGTATGTCTTTTGAATATGAGCACTGATTTTAGCACAAATCACCAAGATGTTACGAAAGTAGTTCAAGAGACTTGAAAGAAGCTTGTGGAATATTTGATTTTACAATGAAAATTGCCAAGCTGTATGCCCTGTGAACTTTCTGAAGTCTACTGTCATTTCGTAAAGGATTCTCCAGATTGGAAAGAGTTATAAGTATAAACAGAGAGAGAATTAAAGTTAAAGAAAATTTTATAATACTATGGACCTGTACATATATAATACTTTATTTTTAACTTTATAACACAACAGACTAGTATCATTATTAGGAACTTGAAGGAGGAAGGGAATGATGTATGATGAGGACAACAAATGTTATACAGAGCATCTAGCTAGACTAGTACTCCATTAATCAAAAAGGTCCCGGATTCCTTGCAATCTTCAGCCTATCTCTGCCTGACATCTCTAATTTTATGGGCAAGCATTGGATTCCTTTTTGTTTTAGTATTCTGTGTAGTCACTGACAGCTTTCGGCTCTTGTCCTTGATGGGGACGTCTTACTACTATGCAAATAGTAATAAAAGACAGAGGAGAGGACAAAATTGGAGAGGTTTGTCAAACCTGTGCAATTACATAGGAAGTCTGCTGGATTTAACAAAGAGGATTGCAGTGCTTCTGATATAAAAATGTCTGTAAGGGAAAAGATAGGCTTTGTATGGGGAAAAAAAAAATCTGGCTAGAGTAGAACGACAAAGTTGGCAAAACAAAATGATTTGAGGTGGAAATGGGTCTTCATCAGCGCCAGGCCACTGGGTCTGAAGTGTTACTCACCTTCTGTGCAATAGCAAGAACAGTAATACAGACTAAAGTGCTCTCTGTGTGGAGATTAGGAATGCTTCATTGCCCCACATTTTCACTGAATCAAGGTTGTGCAGATTTAGGTTCATATTCTTCAGTGGTGAATACACAGTGATTTATGCCTCCCAGTTTCTCATGATTAGTGCAGCCAATGCAAAAAGAGGTACAAGCCACAAAGACAGGATTGGTACGAGGTTTAAACACTGATTACGGACTTGGTTCAAGCTCTACAGATAACATACAAAATGTTTCACCATTTTGTATTGATCTGTATGCCAAAAATCATCAAGTAAACTTGTTTCATTTTTTAACTTTTTAATTTTTAATTATTATTGTTATTTTGCAGTCCTCTGAGCTACTTCTGACAAATGAAATGTTGTGCTCCATTAGTCCAGAAGATAAACTTACTGTAGGCTTTTGTCTATTGAGCTTTTAATTAAAAGAAAGTGAATTGAGGATTGAAACTCATCAGCTGTGACTTTTGTTTTTAAATAGCTTTACTGTTTTCAGTATAAAAATTAGCAAACAGAACTGTATGTTATCATGATCCATGAATATTCCATTGTGGTGCAAACTATTTTCCAGATGACTCCTTGGCTCAGGGACTGTATCTTTCTCTTATGTCAGGATAACACCTATAACAAGGAAGAATCAATTCTTATTAAAGCTTTCTATTAATTGGCAATAAAATTAGTATTCATGTATTTTGTAACTTTTGTTCACAATAACTTTTCACTCATTCTTCCTCATGTCACCCATTTTTCAGTCTTTACTGCACAAATAAACACACTGCTCATCCTGGTCCATCTGCAGCCTAAGGTTAAAATATGCTCGCTCTCCCATTTTGGTTAATATAAACTGAATGCAAGATATTCATAATATTCTTTGATGTCACTTCCTTGATTAATATTTTCAGATTTTTCCTTCTTTTGAGATCATATTCAACACCAGGTGTGTCACATCAGTTTTATGATGGCAAAGTTCTTCAGTTTACTTTCCTGAGCCAGACTTCCTTCACATTCTCTGAGATGCTGGCTAGTTCTTTCTTCTGCATGGGAGTTTATTCATACAAAGATCTGGACTGTGAAGAATGTCAGATGGACCTAAATAAGCCCTCTGCCTTTCAGATTCTTCCATATCATCATTCCCACATGTTTATTCAACCTTCAGCCTTAAAACCCATCGCTAGAGAGGGCCCCACTGCATTCCTAGCTATCTATTTCATTACTTAAATACCTACTCAAATACTTTACTGAATTGCTGGCATAGTTGCTTTTCTTAGGACTAAAAGTTTTTGCCTTTCAAATCACAGCTTCTTTACTCATTAATTATATTTGGATTATATTTTATTAAGAGATTATCTACCAGTGAAAAGCAATGGAAATATTCTGCCAAATAAAAATGTCAGTAGATTAAATCCTTAAATACATACTGGTTTCTGTGAGAGCTAAATGTAGTTAGGATACAGCATGACCTGGCAAGGCACAACTAAAAGAAAAAAAATAAAATAATAATAATAAAAAAAATAAGAATGTCATTCAAAGAGTTAATAGGCAAGAACAGATGTACCTAAAAATAAAATAACAAGACTGTCTTCCATCTGCCACTATATATAAAACAAATGAAAGTCCCTTAGAGGGACATGGAGGTAAAGGATATGAGAAGATCCTGCATTTTCTACTAAATATGATTATATGTTAAATAATTTTGCACAACATAACACCTCTTGATAATTTATGTTGACAACAAATCATTAGAATGTCTGTAGTGGGCCATAATTAAGAAAATTAATTTTCTATTGCAAATAGAATTTTCTGCTGAATTATGACAAAAGAAAAATGGCTGCAATGTAATAAGATACCTGAATGTCTGCATGATAACTGGGCATATGTTTCTCCTTTAAATGACTCAGTTTAAGCTGTAGTATTTCATATTCAGGGTCAATATTACATCTCACATAATGAAGAATCACAATTTATTGAAAATATACCAGTTTATCTTTCTGGCTGGCTAGTTTTCCACATTCGTTTTTTATATTCTGTCAATCTTTCTTTAATATCTAGCTTAACTTATGTAGAAAGAGAAAAATAAAATGAAAAGGCATATCCAAGGCTGGCTAGTCAGAGTTACTCAAGTTATATTAGTCTGAAACACCCCTTTAGCTGAATCCTTCAACAGAGTACTAACTATAAGCACACAGACCTGCACTCATTTATTCATACGAATAAGCATTACTGATGAGCCTGGTCATATGAAATTTGTGAGGTCACAGAGCTGTAGGCATGTCCTCAAATAACTTCTGAATCATGGTAAAAGGCATTGCAATGCATTGCTAAACAAAGCTGCGAATCTTCAAAAGGTAATAAACAAAAGTGATGTTGATAATGAAAAGGATGTTGTCAGTAAACAACAACAACAACAACAAAACTTTTTACCAAAGCAGTATTTTCTGAACTCAGTTAATGGCAGGAGATCCTCTGGGTGGAAGAATGTGGCCCACTGGCTAAAGGAGAAAAAGCTGAAAGACTTAACCAAATTTCAGGAGGCAAAGAAAGGCAGTCACTAACAGTCAAATCATGTAATTGCTATTTGGAGAAAGACATTTGGGAGAAAAAAAAGGACAAAAGGGTAGGAGTTCTGGTTTTGCATGTGAGGTGTGAAAAGATCAAAACATGCTACGACACTTAAAACGTCCTGTTTCAAAGAGCTCAAACCAGGATGAATCCTTAGGAATCAGAACGTAAAGGCCCATGTGCAATTTTGACATGCTCACGGTTTCTGTATCAGTATTTCTTGATTCAATTGTAGTTTTTGTTTCCTATGTTCTTGATCACCAAGAATTTGGAAACTTTTGAGAAAGAGAAGCTGGAGGTAATTTTTCCCCGTGATTGTATTTTCTCCTCAGAAGTCATGCAGTAACTCAGAGCATTTTCTTCCTTCATTTGAAGTCTTTCTCTCATTGATCTTATTTTCTGCCCAGAAGCTACAGGTAGGAGAAGCTACTTCATGTGTGGGAAAACACTTTTTGTGAGACACTGGGTGATGGCCTTCTGTTGGGCTGATGGCAGCAGAGCTGTTGTGTGGGCAATCCCTTTTCATGAGATCAAGGCTTTGCCAGGACAGGATTTTGCTCTGGATTCTGGTGCACAACACCTTCTCTTGCCTGGGGAAAAGAAAGAAATTTCTGTCTACCACTACAGGAAAGCAAGAAAAACAACTTACAGTTTCCCTTTTCAGCATACAGTGCTCTTCTTTCAATATGAACAATATTTGGGCCAAAAAATGATAGAATATTATTAGAAAAGAGATGAAGAAAAAGCCAACTTCAAAATTTAAGTCCTTCTAGCAGTAACTAATTTTTTCAGGTTCTACAGACACAGTGATTAGAGCTGAGTTTATACCATGCTTGCCTGCCACAATAAGGCTCAAATACAGTGGTAATACAAATAGAGATATATTAACCTGATTGACACAGTCTGTAAAACAAAATAGCTGCCTATTGTCCTTGTTCTGTGATAATTTCATTCAGGAATCACGTTTGTGTGTGTGACATTATGTACTTTTTCCTCCCATAAGGCTTCTAAGTGCCTTCTTAGTGCTGCATATGTGGGAGATAACTCACATCACTAAAGAACATTTTGATTGGAGTATGAAAACAATGCTGTCACATCAGATTTTAGGAGAATGCAGAAAAAAATTTTAATTAGAAGCTTTATGGACAATTTTGGATAAGCAGAATGTAACAGACCCTGATGGATCCTGTATAGGGCATGGCAGCTGGCAGTCTCCTGCTCTCAACAGGTATTGTGGGTTCTTTTACGGTTATGTTTAAATAGTTAAAATGAGAAAAGATATCGTTCATCCTGTATGCATGGATGTAACTACATTTCAGAAAGATTTTTAGTCTAGCAGTGAAAGGGATAGAAAGAACAGTGCCTGGAAGTAGAACAAAACATGAATCCATGTTGAAGTAATGCACAATTTATTTACTTTTTTATGTTGGGGTCAAATAACCACTCTAACTATATGCAAGGGTATTAGGCTAGAATTTGTTCTTAGGTAACAGCTCTTCAAACAAGGCACACAGCCCTCTCACCTTGTAGTGACTGCTGGCAAAAAAACAGGGGCGACCACCTGCATTAGAATCGTAGAAACACAGAATCATCTAGGTTGGAAAAGACTTTCAAGGTCTTTAGGCCCAGCCATCAACCTGACCCACTGAACCCCATCTCTAAGCTATGTCCTTTAGTGTCACAGCCACAAGTCTCTTAAATAACTCCGGGGCAAGGACTCCACCACCTCCCTAGGCAGCCCATTCCAATGCTTGACCACACTCTCCATGCAGAAATTCTTCCTGATATCTAATCTAAACCTCCTCTGGCAAAACTTGAGGCCATTTCCTCACATCCAATCACTTGTCACCTGAAAAAAGAGATTAACACCCTACTTGCTGCAACCTCCTTTCAAGTAGTTGTAGAGAGCGATGAAGTCTCCCCTCAGCCTCCTTTCGTGCAGACTAAACAACCCCAAGTCATAGAATCATAGAATCATCTAGGCTGGAAAAGACCTCCAAGATCATCTAGTCCAACCGTTAACCTAGTACTGCCAAGCCCACCATTAAACCATGCCACTAAGCACCACATCTACATGTCTTTTGAATACCTCCAGGGATGGTGACTCAACTCCTTCCCTGGGCAGCCTGTTCCAATGCTTCACAACCTTTTCAGTGAAGAAATTTTTCCTAATATCTAACCTAAACCTGCCCTGGTGTGACTTGAGGACATTTCCTGTTGTCTTCTCAGTTGGCACTTGGGAGAAGAGACCGACCCACACCTCGCTACAGCCTCCCGTAAGGTAGTTGTAGAGAGCGATAAGGTCTCCTCTGAGCCTCCTTTTCTCCAGGCTAAACAACCCCAACTCCCTCAGCTGCTCCTCATAAGACTTGTTCTCCAGACCCTTCACCACCTTCATTGCCCTTCTTTGGACACGCTCCAGCACCTCGATGTCCTTCTTGTAGTGAGGGGCCCAAAACTGAACACAGTATTCAAGGTGCAGCCTCACCAGGGCCAAGTACAGAGGGACAATCACTTCCCTAGTCCTGCTGGCCACACTACTGCTGATACAAACCAGGATGCTGTTGGCCTTCTTGGCCACCTGAGCACACTGCTGGCTCACATTCAGCCGGCTGTCGACCAATTCCCCCAGGTCCCCTTCTGCTGGGCAGCTTTGCCGCCACTCTTCCCCTAGACTGTAGCGTTGCATGGGGTTGTTGTGGCCCAAGTGCAGGACCCGGCACTTAGCCTTCTTGAACCTCATACTGTTGACTTCAGCCCACTGAGCCTTTGATCCCTCTGTAGAGCTCCATAACCTTCCCTGGCACCAAAGTCAGACTGACAGGCCTGTAGTTCCCCGGATCCTCCTTCCAGCCTTTCTTGTAATTGGTGCCACATTTGCTAGCCGCCAGTCAACTGGGATCTCTCTTCATAGCCAGGAATGCTGAAAAATGATGGAAAGCGGCTTGGAGAGCACTTTCACTAGCTCCTTTAGTATCCTTGGGTGGATCCCATCTGGCCCTATAGACTTGTGTGCATCTAAGTGGGGTAGTAGGTCACTAACCATTTCCTCTCGGATTATGAGGGCTTCAATCTGCTCCCTGTCCCTATCTACCAGCTCAGGGGGCTGGGTGCCCAGAGAAAAATTGGTCTTGCTGCTGAAGACTGAGGCAAAGAAGGCAGAAGGCATTCCTTCAGCCACTCCTCATAAGTCCTGTTTTCTAGTCCCTTCACCAGCTTCATTGTCCTTCTTTGCACACGCTCGAGCAACTCAATATCCTTGTAGTGAGGAGCCCAAAAAGAAACACAGTACTCGAGGTGCGGTCTAACTTGGTATTGTATGTGGACTTACTGAGGGTACAGTCAATCTCCTCATCCATACTGTTAATAAAATTGTTAAACAAAACTGGCCCCAAGACTGAGCCCTGGGGGATGCCACTGATGGCTGGCTGCCAACTGGATTTAACTCCGTTCACAACAACCCTTTGTGTCTGACCATCCAACCAGTTGTTCACCCAGCAAACTGTACACCTGTCCAAGTCACGAGCAGCCAGTTTCTCCAGGAGAATATTCTGGGAGATGGTGTCAAGCACTTTACCATAATCAAGGTAAATAACATCCACCTTCATTCCCTCATCCACTAAATGTGTCATCTTGTCATAGAAGGAAATCAGGTTAGTATATCACTTCTAAGGACCACAAAATCACACATCATACTGTCATTGTTTTGTAAACATTTTTTTCGCCAAATTTTGGCATATTCAAGGCATGAGGAGGTCTGGATGGTAATGCAATTGCTTGACAAGACAAGCCCAAGGAATTCAAATAGTTGTTTTTTGCTGAAAAGTGCGATAGGAAATTGTGTTTATTGGTGGAACCATTCCTGTGCAATGGTACATCTCCAAGAAATTCCAGTTCACATTAGTTCAATAGTGCCACTAATTCATCTGCGGGTAGTAGGTAATTTTTATTGCTGTTCACAGAATTAAGTGGCTGAATCCTATCTCAGATTTGGTTTACCTTCACTTGTAAGGGCTGACCTGTCACAGCAGACACAGTGCAGATGCAAATTAAAGAATTACACTGAGAGTACCACAGTAAAACTTGAAAGAGGCGCTATCAAGGTTGGTGACTTTCTTACATATACAAACATTTATAAATTCATTCATTGTTTTCTTTCCTTTCTTTTTTCTTTTTCTTTTTTTTTTTTTTTTTTAATGGGCTTGTCATTTGAAGTCTGATATATCACTGTTTAAAACAAACAAACAAAAAAACCATCTGGTGGTAACAACCCCATCATAAAGAAACCACTCTGGTGGACAGACAGAGAAGTGGCAGAGATCCCAATAGAGTTGTTTCAAAGTGGCTGAATTTTGCTTATTTTAAAGGAAGATGTGGTCTCAAGGAGTCCACCTGCAAATCTGTTTAATGTTGAGCAGGGCCATGGTAAGCACAGGTCAATATTTTAAGGAATAAGCAGAGTTAATTTTCTGTTGAAGGACATGCCAGATGGCAGAACTGAAATGCTCTATGAAAATGCAGATGCGTATATTTATGTCACAAACAAATTCTGTCATGGCATTACAGATCATTTCAGCACAACTTAGTTTCAATAAAGAGATTTTGACCTGATTAGTCATCTAGCGAATGCTAGAAAATTCAATGCCAAGATTCATGATGTAGCTCAAATATAGTCTAAAAAGTGAGTGGATATTATTAAGGAATAATATTTCATATATGAATATCTTTTCTTTTTATGGGATAAGTTATCCCACAAATTGTTATAATATTTGATCAGTCTGAAGTACGTAGTATAAAGAAAGTATATGCAAAGAAAGAAAATGTACATTCATTTGTTCAGCATGCCCTTTCATATCTACAGAATTTATTATTCGTATTGTCACATTCCTTTAACTGTGCTAGGTGATTTCCAAACAAAAAGCTGAAATGAGTCTGAAGAACAAAGACAACATGATATTTCAAAGAAAAACCTGTGGAGGGAGGAAAAGGAATACAGCACAATATAAAGTAAGAACTGGAATGCAACTGATTATTCATCCTATTAACATCTATACCACATTTTGTTATTAGAGGTCTCTGTCAACATTGCTAGCTTCCCTTCAAGTATTCAGACCTATGGGGTAGACAGTCAGACTAAGGATGCATTGCCAAGGACCTAGAAAGTGCAGGGACGCAGATGTGTGAGATGTGTGGAGTGATTTCTAGAGTGTCATGGATCAGCTAAGAAAAGAACTGAAGATAAAACCTGGATCTCCAAAGAGCAATTTTGTGTGTGCGTGTGTGTGTGTGTTGTTACTCCCTCCAACTCTTTCTCACCTACCTTTCAAACCTTGCCTCATTTTATCATTCTAGTGAAACAAATCTGTTATTTTTCATTGAAAAGTACCTGTACTCATCTTTTCCCTCTCTCTTTATTTGTTCACAATTGTAGCTCATTGCTACATTCTCAGTCCTATTAAAAGCTGGTAAGAAGAGAATCTCAAAACCTCTCACCTCCAAAATACAGAGGTTTAAATCTGAAGCCTAGTTTTACCTGTCAGGTTTCTATTCATTATGAAATATGTTGTATGTTGCCATATCCTTGCTGTTGGATAAATTGAATGGACCTGTAAGTCAACATAACTATTCACAGTACGCCTAGTTAATGGCATACAATTACATAGAAACACATTGTGTAATGGATACATAGCACAGGAAAAAAAAATAAAATACAAGGAACAGATAGGAAAAGCCCACTGAATTTGTTTTTAAAAGTCAACTTTCAAAGAATTTCTCATCTCATTTGTTTCTAAATATGACCTTCAGCTCATCAGCAATGTTTTCATAATCCCTTATTCCACTTTGTCCCTGGGTAGGCTCGTGGCTTTGCTTCTGTTCAAAGGCCCTTCCCCAGCTGGAAACATTTTCTAAAACAGGAAGAAAATTTTTTGATTTTAGCTAACTAAATGCAGCTGGTTCCCCTTAAAAAGGGAGGGGGGAAGGGGAAGGGGAAAGAAGAAAAAGAAAATTAATTTTTACCCATACTGAAGTCATCTGATAATCTTAAAAAGTCAATATTTTTAACACGCTCCCTCTCCCTCAAAAGCACTGCAAGCAGTAGTTTGCCTTGGAGCATAAATGTTGGGCTAGAAGCCAACGAACCAGTTCAAAAAAACAGAAGGTCTGTCAATGCTCAAAGAAAAATCCCAGCCCTTTATTGAACTGATAAAACACCATTCCTTTTCTTTTCCACCACCTCTATGGAAACTCCTTTTCTTTTCCGCCATTCTCCAATTGAGGCTGGCTATTCTTCTCAACCACTGAACTCCAATACGGTTTGTCTGTCTTTCCCTCCCTCCCCTCCTTAGCATGTGATCTCAGCTACCTTTGTAGCTCCCATTATCAGCCCCAGCAGCATCTCCGCTGTGCTTTGACTGGCAGCACAATCAGGGTTTGTTCTCTCTGGGACGCACAATGTCCTCTGGGGTATGGAGGCCCCGTCGCACAAGGAATTAGACTTCAACAACATCAAAGGGGCGCGGGAATAGCTGGCAGAACTGATGGGCCCCATGATGGGTATCTACAATAACTACTTGCCACCCAGCTGCCTTTCAAGGTCTGTGGAAAAGCAAGGAGAGATAATGAGAGTTTGCTGAAGAGTCAGACAAAAGAAGGAAGAAAACAGCTTTTGCTGTTGCTGAAAGGCAGCATCAGGGCAGTGAGGGAACTAAGAATGAGTGTAGAGTTTGCAAGGAAGAAGTTTGAAAATGCTTTAGATTACAGAGAGGCCTTAACAACAAAGCTCAGAGCCGATGTGATCACCATGAGGTGCTTTGATTGACCCATATTGTATTTAGATGCATCTCACTTGAGGTCAGCTCAGGTATTTAGGAGTGTCTCCATCTCTAAGATGTGCTCTATTTTTCTAATTATAAATTCTCACTAAACACCTCCGATGTTGAGCAGGGTGAAATGTCTGTGAGGGCAAGTCAGCTGTTAATATATGAAACCCTGTGCAAGCTGTATAAAGAAAGGTAGGTCAACAAGTCTATTGGTCTACCCATTTCAGATCGACTTTAAGAACTGTCTTCATCCAGAAAAATTGTTAAGCTGCTTTTCCCTCATCTATAACATGTATTTACATTTCAACAATCTCCACTGCAGTAGGTCCTTCACAGTACTGGTGTTGTATCTTGTACAGGCAGGGTTGGTGTTTGCTGATGGCAACTGCTCACAGCCCCCAGTTTTCAAGGAAGTTCTAGATACATCATAGACATGGAGATGCCAGTGGGAAGACTTAAAGGCAAACTCTGCAATTCAGCAGAACTTGCTGAAACAGGTGGGGCTGGACAGCCGCTGGGGTCAACTGAAGCTGTACAGGATTTGTAGTGCATACAGCATGTACACTACATACTGTATACACAGATGGCAGATTTAGGCCAGTTTGTCACTGTCAGCATAAACATAAGCACTGTGTAAGTCTACAACTCTGACTTAAAAGTGAGGATGTTTCATTTTGGGAGAACTCTAAGCTTCCCAGTCTCAGACCCTCCCTTGATCTATGTTGCAGACATGACATATGTGCTTTAATAACAGCTCCTGAATGACCATAAGATTCTAACTCAGCACGTTACGATCAGTAAAAACCGCCTTGGGGTTATTTTGACATGTAGTTGTAGGAATTTAGTCTGGAGAATACTGCTACAGGTGAGGCAGAAACCTTTCAGAATGGATGGAGAACAGCACTGGCAGGGAGCACTGACTAAAAGCAGTCAAATTATTTGTGTGAGGTTTACTCAGAAAAGTTGTAGACAGAACAGGATTGCATATGTCCATGAACCAAATGAAGAAGTAAATAGAAAAGTTGCCAGAGCCCACAAAGAAAAGAATTTACATCTAATGAAAGTAAAAACAAAACAAAACAAAACAAAATAACAACAAAAAAAGCATTTTTAGGAAACTCAGGTACTGTGAGAGTTTCTGCACAGGTTAAAAAAAAAAAGTGTCATTTCACAGCTTGTGAAAAAGTGAATTTTTATGTTATTTTTGACAAGATGAACTTACCCTACCCAAAAGGCAGGGAATGACATAGTATGCAGTTGAAAGAGATTTCTGAAGCCACCTATTGTGAAAAAATATGGATGTTTCTTTCCCTAACATGGAAAGAAGAGGACATACTGGAAAGAAAGAAAAGATTAAAATAAAAACAAGACTCTGCTTCATATGTCACGCTTCTCTTAGGAATGCAGAAATTCTAAACAAATATTTATGAATATGCATTTATCATAATCATTCTCTCCAAACTAGGCAATGCTTGGGAAGTTTTTGCTCATAAATACCTCAAGACGCCTCCAAACTCAGAGTTTGAAGGACTGGTATGGCAAGAGATTTACCTCATCATGAGATGTGCCTCATCTAACCATTGCACTGAAAGTACAAAAAGTTTTGTACTGAAGACATTTTAACCCAAACTAGTCATCACAAACTATCTTCATAATCAGTAGACACTTCCAGAGAAAAATTCATATAGTGGCTATTTTAGGAGAAGGGGAATTTTGAGATAATATGGTCTGAGATTTGTCAGCATCTCCCCAACATCCAGAAAGGAGGCCCTCAAATAACTAACCTGAAGGCTGAGTCTACATGACAGACTTTTGTCTTAAACAAACAGATGCTATCCAGAAAGTCTATAGATGTTGATACAGTCAGAAGCTACTTTTCTAGTGTCATATCCAAACACTTTGAGTTATGAATCATGGACAATTGGGTCTACCAGGAAAAAAAAAAAAAATCAGTTTAAAGTTGAAGTCATCCATGTCTGGAATTGACGTTTCAGTCCAACTATGTATCACCCTTTAGCTCATGAACAGGCCACAGCAATGCCATCTACAGGCCTTACCTAGCATCCGCATCGGGAATACGCCCTGCCAGATCCATGCAGCTAAGCAATTAGGTGAAAAAATACTTTTCCCTATGCTTATGCATGACAACAGTCCAATTTTACAGCACTAATAACCAATGGATTTGCATTGCCCATGTTTCTGGGTAACACGTTCAAGAAGTAGTAGAGAATGGCAAAAGTACAAGGGATTATAGTTAAGTATTTAAAAAGACAGATTATTTTGTGGTCTATATCACTGGTTTTCTTAAAACACCTCATATCCTTATCTGGTTGGCCAAAGAATTCAATAAGGTACCACGTAAGTGACCAGATTATCAAAAGAAATGCACGTATTGCTTTGCCAGCTTTTTGGAAGAGATGGTGTTGTAGTTTAACATGGCAGGCAGCTAAGCACAACGCAGCCATTCGCTCACTCCCCCCTTTCCACAAGTGAGATGGGGGAGAGAATTAGAAGCGAAAAAGAAGTAAAAACTCATGGGCTGAGATAAAGAGAATTTAATAGGATAGAAAAGGAAGGGAAAATAATAATATTAATGATAATAGTAATAAATATGTATTTATATATAAAGCAAGTGATACACAATGTAATTGCTCACCACCCACTGACTGATGCCCAGCCAGCCCCTGCAGCAGCGCCTGCAGCCAACCCTCCCAGTTTTATTGTTCAGCATGATGCTGTATGGTACCGGACATCCCTTTGGCCAGTCTGGGCCAGCTGTCCTGTCTGTGTCCCCTCCCAGCTCCCTGTGCACCCCCAGCCCCCTCACTGGCAGGGCAGCACGAGAAGCTGAAAAGTCTTTGGCTCCGTGTAAACACTGCTCTGCAGCAACTAAAACATCAGTGTGCTATCAGCATTATTTTTCTCCTAACTCCAAAACATGGTAAATACCAACTACTACAAAGAAAATTTACTCTGTCCCAACCAAAGCCAGGACAGGTGGTCATAGCATATCATTATCAGAGGAGACAGAGGCACCCTTCTGAAACATCTCAGCCACTGTTACAGATGATGTAAATCTTGAAACCTGACCACAAGTAGTGAGGACCATGACTTTTGCTTCATGTGCAAGATTTTACTGTCATTAAGTAAGATGACACATGGACTCAGAAGAAACAACATCACCCCTTGAAACACCGACACCACAGTGATTGTCCTTGGAGGTCTTCCCATCCAGGCAGTGATCCCGAATAACCCTGCTCCTTTTATTCAGTGTGGCATTCAGGGCTCAGGATGATAGACTGCAGGCCATATGCTAGATCTTTGTGTTTGCTAAAAATAGGACATTTTTCCTACCCTGCAAGGGACTCGTCAGTATAAATGTGACCAGAAACCTGGCACAAGTCCATAAGGCTGTGAACAACAGAGGTCCTTCCTTCAGGCTTGTCAGAGAGCAGTCCAATCAAAATCCTCTAAGGACAGGAAGGGGGGAGGAAATGGAAAGTTTATTTTCCCTCAAATGCTTCCCTCACTGTTTGATCTTTATTTCTTTTGTAGGGTAACACTTCAGCCACTGCTGATGCTGATAGGAGAACCAATGCCAATGCAAGCATCCTTTTTCCTCTGCACCCTCCTTCCCTTTCTCTCCTGGACACTGACATCTTTAGACATCTAGCGTAAAAGATTTCAAAAGGTTAGAAAATGCTGGCACAGTAGCTGTGCATATAGCTGCTTACTCCATCCTTTGCATTAGCACCTATTTCATGTTTAATAATAGCATGGAGCTGAATCTGAAATTCACTTGGAAGCTATTAAACAAACACCAATTATGTCTGAGGGACATAATCTCCCTTTTGCTGACACTGCCTCAAAGCCGTGTCCCGCTGCGATTCTGGAGGCTCCAGGACAAGTGCCGCCAGGCTGAGCTCTATCTCCTGAGCACTGCTAGTGCCAGCCCATCTACTACCTGTCCAATTTCCCACATAGCTAATGTCACTGTCTTTGTACTTTTGAAAGTGCTACAGAAAAGTCTATAAAACACAACATTTGTGCCCAAATTGTGGGTGGGGCACAGTTCTTGACGTTACTCCCTGCTCATATAAGCAAGTCCAATTTCATCAGCTTGTCTCTCCCATTAATAAGAACTAGTGATGCTGAATGGGAAACAAGCTGCCCGTCAATATTTTCATGACTGATGGGATGATGGGCGACTCACTTTTCTGGATTTAAGAAGCTCCTTTTTCCCCATCATTGTCATATCCTTTTCTTGCTCTCCCTCCACATTTCAACCTGCATGATTAGACAACAGCTACACAAAGAGTTCGTTGGTATCCAGCCCAGAGGCAGTGGTAGTAACTTTTCCTGAGGAGGGAGGAGGAATGGGCAGGAGCTGTGAAACTGGATCAGTTGCCAGCAGAAGAAAAATTTGCTTCATCAGTGATGAAGCTGATCTTTTGCAGGATGAGCCCCACACACCCATGACCGCCACTTTGCTGCTCACTTGCCCTTGCCAAGGTTCCTCATCACCTTGGTTGTGCCAAATGCCAAATCAACAATTTGTGCTGCCTTGATCTAACTGAGGCTGCAGAAAACTCCAGCAAGGAGAAAAGACAGAAGGCAGGAGTGATTTCTTTTTCCTTTCTTTCTTTTTTTTTTTTTAACCTTTCATTTTTTTCCTCCAAAATCACTTACAAGTGATAAGTCAAAATGAAAAACCCTCGTGACTGCTGCAGAAATAGACCTTTGCTTTCTATCTTGAAAAAGGATCTAACCTAAAAACCCCCGCAGATACACAGGATTAATTTTCACTACTTTGTTTCATACTATTTATAAGCAGTTCTTTCTGAGTTTTAGATTTTATGGCTCAGCCTGCTGACTGAAAATACTTTCTGTCCACTCCTGAAGCTTGATTGATTAATGCCGCTAGCCAAATAGCAGCCTGTATCAGCAGGCCCAGGCCCGCAGGCTGGAACATGGCTCCCAACACTTGTTTTGAATTCCCATATTTATGCAGGAGCACACTGTAGAAGAGGCCTCAGTGCACACGCAGAGACAGAGTGAAACTTTCAGCTGGGTTTCCTGAGCCCACAATTTGCAAACCTCAGACACTGGATAAGACCAGGCAAGGAGCACCGTGAGGACAGAGCTGTCACGTTGTCTGCAAGAGGTGGTGAACGTAGGTCGGACACTGAGAGTGAGAGACTTCAGGCACACTGTGTATACACAAACCTTGCAGTCGTCTTTCTGCTTTAAGGCAAGATACTCACACACTAGGCTGTACTGTGGAAGAGGTGAGAGTCAACTGGGTGAGTTCTGCTTTGCTCTGGGGTGTCAGACTTGACCATTCTTGATTTGTTTTTGAGTATGTTGTAGCCTATCAATATCAGTGCCAGATGAATATTTCCCCTAGTCCTGCACAGAATGACAAACATGATAGCAGACATCCCAGGTTAAAAGATAAATATTATAAGCAGACATCCCAGGTTAAAAGAAAAGGCAGTTCAATAGGAAATCTATATGCTCCCTCTCTCTCTCTCTGCCCCCAACCTGGTTTGATTCTCAGAAATTAATAAATTAAACAGGAGTTCCTGGCAGCAAATGGAAATACAAGGTGTTTTGGAAAGAGCTGTTAATCAGAACCCAGAATCAAGAAATCTGTACATCAATATATTGAGTGGCCTTGAGCTAAAATTTTTAATAATTCCTCAGAAACAGGGCAGTAAACCTGGAAAGATTGGCAGTAGGAACATGCAGAATCCCTGAGCTAAACTTCTAGTGTGAAAGAAGAGGATATGGGAAAGGCTGCTATACAAATACCACCTGGCACAAATGCCACGCTTGCCCTCCAGTAGCATCTAGCTGTGATTTATCCAAATGCCTAAAATGTCCCTTCCTCATTGTCATAATCATCACAGTGTCTGAGTGCTCCCAACTGCCTTACTCTACGGCACTTTCTCTCACTTTACAGGTGGGAACAGAGACAAAAAGAGTAAATGACTCACTAGAGAGTCCAGGGACAAAGGCAAGAACTGCCCAAATGCTCCCTGCACACTGGAATTAAAGCAGCTCTTCCCTTAAGTGGGTACTTTAAAAGTTCTCTATGGACTCCGGTGTGCCATTGTAACGGAGCATTAGCTACAGCTTCACTCTAAAAGAAAACACCATTTTAAAGATTCAGTGGATAGTTTCTTAAAATTGCTTTGCCTCAATGGCCCTGATCTTCAGTGGTATTTGTACAACTTATTCGCATTGATTTCAGTGGGACCTACTCACCTAAACAGAGCCAAATTTCTGAGGTTTTGAGCACTGTTCTATACCTCAGTATTATATCCTGCTAGGAGGATGGACACATTCGTCTCTAGTAGCACTCAGAACAGAGGGTGTTTTGGTTAATCAGAAATCAACCTTTACTTTCAGACTGCTTTTTGGAGTCTTGCCTCTGTTTTTAGCACACTGTAGTACGCTTATTCTGTGAGAGCATAAATTAGCTTTAGACCCAGCAGGCAGCATCTTCACTTAAGTAGTACCAGTAACAGAAGGGGAAAGAGAGGTCAAGTGGTTCAGCTCTGAGTAAAACAATCCAAGCCACCAGAAACAGCAGGTTTTGGTGTGTCACAGGCCTTGCACGGCACTTTTTTTGGTTTCCACTTTCAGAGCACAGAAGAATAGTCCATATTTATGCCAGTAAATCAAAGCCCAGCATTGCCAATGACAGGCTGTTCTCAGTATTGCAACGCAGTGCATGGCACCTTTCCTGTGCAACCACATTGTTGAGGAGGGTTGTGAATCCCTCCCCAGCCCTGTAACAATTGCTTAGACAGGCTCAAGGTTATCAGGATTTTGGGGGTGGGGATTCCCTCTGCATGTCACAGGAAAACATTGTGTGGGTAAAGCCCGCTTGAGCTGTGTGCCTTTAGTGTTAGCCATCTCGAGTCTATGTTAAGGCATTATCTAATAACGCAGTTGTGAAAAGAAAATGCTGAAAGCAAAAATGCTAAATTCTGCTAATGATGCCTCTGCTTATAGCTGTGTTGGAAACAAGGACATTTGCTAAAAAGACTCTTAGGTGTTTCTCTCCCTTGACCCACCTGTGAAGAATTGTAAGGCAGATCTAGTGCATGTTTGCAAAAAGTGAGCTAAAATGCTGCTATTAATTACGGCAATGTACAATTCATGAGGTTCATTTTACAGTGGCATTACCATGCTGAAGCTGATAGGAGAAAGAGCTCTACTGCTCCCCGAGGAACCAGAGGAAAGGTGAGAATAAGCCAGTTCATTTGCATGGATCGCACTTTGCAAGCTAATGCAGGGCTGCTTTGGTTGGAAGAGTTTTAAACTTCGGTGATGCAGACGATGAAATCAAACCATATCATATGATTAGCGGACAATAAAACAGGACCTGATAGCAACCTGGGGAGACTTTCTAACCTGCATCTACACACCACCCACACCTCATCTGCATTAGGGCAAGACTTGGGTATGAACCAGACCTTTCTTCCTTACCCCTTGTTTCCCACGTCCTGATTTGAATACACAGGTGCTTTCCAGCTGATCTTCGATCTATGTGCTTGGAGCCAAGAGCTTGGAGCATGCTGGACTGCACAAGCTTAAACCCACAGACATAGTCAATATGAATTAGGGGTTCGCCCACCAGTTATTTTCACTTACTATAGGACACAGCAGACTGGGGCAAAAGGAAAGAGGTATCTGGGGAGGAGCTCATCACTGCTGCATCACCACTGCATCTTTAATCTCTATACCGGAATGAGAGAGAAACAAACATTGATAGACACATGGCTGTGATGCCAGCAGAGTTCTGCAAGAGGCACAGATGCTGCAAGTAGCCAAGAAGACTGAAGACACCAGATACTGGTGCCACTGGGAGAGGTGACCCAGAGGAGGTGACACACACATCACCAGATGTGAGAGCTGCTGTTCACTGTATGAGATCTAGCAGCTGGAAATCTCAGATGTGGTGTGACAAGGGAAAGGCAGCTTGGTGGCAGATTGTGCCTTTCAAATTGTGTGCAGGAAGCAAGAAAGCTGAGACAACCACTACAGAGGCTCTCCCCCACCTTGCCTCTGCCACCTCATTTACCTACAGAAGTGAGATTGCAGCAGTAGGCTGGATAACAGCCTCAACAGAGGAACAAGACATCAGCACTGGACAAAAGACATGAGACATGAGCCACCCAGTGGCTTCATGAGCCAGTGGGAACAAGCTGCTCACCAGGGGCAGTGGAAAGCCAAGAGGGAAAAAAAGCATTCACAAATAGAAGCATTTGGTCAGGAGATGTTCTGTGGTGAAATGGCAAAAAGGTGTGGGTGCAGACACTGGGGAAGCAAGTGTTCAGCTTATTTGCATGCTTATACTGGTAACTCGTTGTGGTGTTTTTAATAAATTATTGCTGTGTCCATTTCTCTGTTGTTAAATCTTCCTTTGTTTTATATATGCAGGAAAGAGATCCTAGAGTCACTGAGGGCAGGCTTTTTTAAAACATCAGTTCTATGCCCTGCAGCAGTCAGAGGCAAATGAAATATATTAGGAAAGGCGCAGGGAAAACACTGGATCCCTGAATAAACTCCTGGTGTGACACATCCTGGATACAGTATGTAGCCCTGCAATAAGTCTTCAAACAGCACAGATGCAAAGGTCAATGGGAATGATTTTGGGCATCAAAAAGCCTCCACATGAAAACTCTGTTTGGAAAGCAAATGAGTAGATGGGGAAATGTGGCGAAAGAAATAGCAGGAAGGGAAATGGTGGGAAACTGTGACTAGCATAGGAAAGGTGCAAACTAGGAGGTGTGGTGAAATTATCTGGTAATAGATTCAAACTGAAAGTACCTGTTAGCGTGACTCAAAATTCAGCTGGAGAACTTACTGTCACAAGGCGTTACTGAGGCCAAAACTGTGCAGGGATTTGGAGGGAAGAAGACATTAATGGAAGATCAGCAACTTTTTAACATGATGGTCAAGAGGCAATCTCCAGCCCTGGCAGTCCAGACTGGTGGCTGCTGGAAGCCATGAGGCCACATCAGGTGAGGTATTATGTGTGTAAACTCTTCCTTACATACCTCTCAAATATGGCTTATTGTCCCCTTTCTGATACACACTGGTATAACAGTTTCATCATTTCCTTATACAGCAGCAGAGATGAAAGCTGTTCCTCTTCTGGACTTCCCCAGCTTTCCAAGAAATGACTTGCATGTTGGAAGAGGTGCCCATCTGAGTAGAGTCAGAGGGGCACTAGGCTGGGCTCCTGCAGCACCTCCCCAGGCGTGGCCCTTCAGGACCTGGGACATGGCTGATGAGAGTTGCTGCCTTTGCAGCTGAAAGACTGACGTGCCCCATAACTGATGGGCATTTCTGTGGCTTATGGCCCACTGTGTGCTCCCCAGCTCCCAACTGCTTCCATGACTACTGCAGAGAGAAGCGTGCATCTACCCAGAATAAAGCGAAAACAAACCTGTGCTCCATTTATTAACTAGAAATGGAGTGTGAACAAAGAATTACGAAGACCAAGCACACAACTTGAAGCTCAACGCTGTAGCAACAGCAGAGATCTGCAGAGACTGCCTGCAATGCTGTGTGTGCTCCACATAACAAAAACAAACAAAAAAATACCCTGGCTTAAAGAATTACCTTATTTTGTACATTACTTGTACCACCTGGAAAATATCAAGTATGCAAGATATGTTCCCCAGCTGTTAAGAGAGTCATCTCACATCTCTGAGACAGCAAGAGCTCCTCACCGTGCACACATATACAATGTTTCACCCAGCAATGAGCAGACACATGATGAATCCTCACTTTGTTAATGAATACCCATTGTGCACTTTCCTGTCCTGGGTAGTCGGTGCTTGTTCTGCTCATAGCTGAGTACCTTTAATACATACACACATGATGTGATCTTTGGGTAGGATTTGTTATCATCCATCCCCAGGGAAGATCTCCTCAAGTAGTGCATGATGGCACGACAGTGAACTTTCATTATATTTAGCTGCAAGGAGGTTTTTGTGGGTTACGTGAGACTTTCCAAACAAAAATATATTGTATTTTTTTTAGTTTTGTTTATTTTTTCTTTAAAAAAGCCTGAGATGTTAATTACAGGTATCAGAAATATACTTAGATCGCATGGTTTATTCTCACAACAGGAAGAGAGCAAATGAAGGGGACAAGCGAAAGATAATTTTGTCCTAGTATTTATTTAGAGACCTTTCACTGATTTACAGTCTGACTAAAGATAAACAATTCACAATACCATAATCATGGAACCAGCTTTGTGTTACCACAGTGAGTTGGCATGCTCTATCTCTTTATCATATCTTTTCATACTTTTTTTCTTGCCATTTTGAGACTATAGTTTTCATCAGGGCATGGATTTTATTTTTTTTTTGCCCAGTAATGCGGACAACAAAAAAGCAGTAAAGTGAAATTTAACAGAAATCAAACCTGTTCCAGATGTGTACAAACTTCTGCATTCACTTTTGTAAGGTTTCCTCCACATTCTCTTTATCAATTGCCCGGTACACCTTGATGAGGAAGAATACACCTGTGTACCCCATTTCACATTTGCATCATTGTTTACAACTGAAGTGTTTGGAAGTAGCTGTCACACTGTTGAAAGTACAAGAGCAATGGAAATGTAAATGAATATCTGACTGAGCACTGACACAGGCTGCCCAGAGAAGTTGTGGAGTCTCCCTTCTTGGACATCTTCAAAAGCCACCTGGACATGGACATGGGCAGCCTGCTCTGGGTGTCCCTGATGTCCTCCAGAGGTCCCTTCCAGCCTCAGCCATCCTGTGATTCTGTGATCCAGAAACTATAAGATGAAAGTTTTTCTTATACCTACACGGAATTTTGATTTAGGGGATCTTTAAGATTATTCTCCACCAATTTAGCACAGAAATCTGTGGTTCATATTCTTCTCCAGATTTCTTTCAATGGGTAAAACAAAAAGGTCCCAAGAAAGACTTTACCTTAAGTAAATGGTTGACTAATAATTTTTCTCTCATGTCACTACATCTGCCCAAGAAAGGAATATATTGTGGCCTCGGCCCAAATACTGCAATTCTAGGGACAAAACTTCTGTTGCTGGCACTTTTATAATCAACTTGAAGCTTTAAATTATCAGTGATTCAAAAAAATTACTACTGATCCTGACAGAAAACAACTTTTTGCTAGGCAGTGTATTTTAATACAAAACTAACCTCCAAGTATTAGACACTGAATCATATATGGAATGCAAAGATATAAGATAAGCTGATTCATAATGTTTGCAATATTCCTTTTATAAAACTATAATTCAGCTATCAGTGAAGAGAAATTTTTTAATTTTTTTTCTCTAATATGAAAGCTTACCAATTATTAGTTTTTAGGATAAATGTTAACATTCTGCCTTTCTCTCTGAGTAATTTGTAATCCATGATTACTATCTTTACTGTAGGTTCCTATTGATGGCTGTAAAACTTAGCCAAAGCTAAGGATAATTTAAGAAATCACTCTAAAAGCTTTAGCCAGAAATTGGCATGAAAAATTCAAGATCCAGTCCCCACACTGACATTTATTCTGGTGATGTTGGACAGCAAATAATTTGTGCTAACCTAAAGCAATTTGGCAGCGTGCTACTTTTTCTGCTAAAAAGTAATGGTTTTCTTCCATTTTGTCTGTAATCCAAAATCTCAGCCTTTCACTTCTTAACAAAGGAGAACAATCTTTTGCCTTTGTGATCACTGAGATAACCTTCAGAACAACAATGAACTGTAAACATTGCAGCAATGTTTGCCTCAGCAAGAAACAATAAGTGAGAGCCGTTATTTGCTCCTAATCACTCATTAGGTAACTCAGTACACTAATTGTGATGTCTTCAAAGGAATTAAAATGAAAACATGTTACCACGCAACTTAAAATGTTTTTGAAGATGAATTGCCTTAGTCAAGAGAAAAAAAAAGAAAAACAAAACATGCAAATACGAAATAATATCTGTGCAAAATATTTGCTTTACTGACTGACCAGTGCAGACAGGTCCCAATGGTCCCAGTTAGTGTCATGGCTGGGGTCTGTCCTTGCAGAGTGCAAGGATCAGGGTTTTTCCCCCACTGTTACCACGAGGTGCCAGGTGGCCGTGGCACATATAACAACTATGACAATGCTGTGGGATGTTCTATAATGTTTGAAATAAAATACAGGTAAATACAATCTAAGCAGGCTGCAGGAGAGCAAACTGCACCGTGCTCCAGTCCCAGCGCAAGCTGCAGTCGGTATACTGGAAATTCACATACCCATTGGGGTACCCCGGAACATGGCTGGTTTCTGAGGGCCCAGGATGGTTGGGCTTGCTTGTTGTAGCGTGGGCTTTAAATCATCATGGGCACATACCACACTTCAAGCAGATGCAGCCTACAACTTCTAGGAGCTTCTCAGCGCTCATCAGCAGGGTCTGGCACAGATGACCCTTGCCTCCTACAACACGCGTTATTAAAGGCATGACAGAGATGAGAAACAGGGGAACAAGTGCCAGCTAATTGCTGCCAGACATCCTGAATTCCATGTGAAAGTACTGGGTACTTACAAAAAAATTTCAGGGAGAACAGAGAAGCCCATTGCCACTTACAAGAACTGCCTAATTAACGTTCACTTTACCTCAGCCAAATTTTATATTCTGCTGCTCAGTTATGTAAATTGGGCAGCATTTTGCACTATGATTAATAGTTTCTTAAACAAGCAGATTTTACTGCTTAAGATAACACTGTGAGGAGCCATTCTTGATTTTTTCCGTGTGTTTGTGTGTGTGTGGTTTGTGTCTTTGTTTGTTTGTTTGTTTGTTTTAGTTTGGTGAGGTTTTTTTTTTTCAGCTAGCTCTTTCTGCTCCAAGTTATCTCCAAGAAATCTCTTTCTTATCTTCAGAAATGATTCTGACGTTACTGAAGATGGTATCTCCTACTAAGTATGCCTCCTATAGCTCTGCATTTCATTCAAAATCATGTTTGATATTTATCACAATAGTCTCTCATTCTGAGCGTAAAACTTCATTTACTGCATACAATATGAATGTGAGCAATTTGTGACTGGAAAAGTTTAGATTTCAGAAAGAATGAGACAAGCAAAGAATCCTATTGATTTCTAGTTAACAGTTCGCATTACTGATGAAAACAGTATCTTTGAAAGCAAAGCTAGAAGATTGTGTTTGTGAAATTAAGTGAGTGATATTAAACCCAATTAAAATGGAGAATCATACTTCAACATAAATCTGACTGGCAGATACTGAGACAGCATGAGCATTGGTCAGATTAACAACCATATTATGAACAACCTACGGGAATTTTTTTAGCCTTGGGAAACAGCCATGACTAGACATTGCTGGAATCTTTTAAAGAAATAATTTTCCAGGAAAAAAAGAAAAAAAAAGAAAAAAAAAAGAAAAGGAAGTTTTGTGAAACCAAGTATTTTGTTTAAGCATGTATTTGTTTGAAAACATAACATAAAATAGTAATCAAAATCTTTTTATGTTACTTTTATCCAATCTTTACATAAATTAGTTGGATTTTTTATTCTTAGCATCCTTTGCCAGTAACAGTTTTTACAGGATACTACAGCCAGCTGCTACAGTACTAGCAAGTGAAATATCTCACTCTTTTCTTCTTCAAAGCATTTTATGATTGTTGAAAAGTAGCACCATGAAACCTTGAACCAAAATAGCTCTTTACAGAACTTTAATATCTCAAGAAAAAAACAAAGACCTTCTTGACATGCGAGTAGAAGTATTAGCAGCAGCACGTAATCTTGCTTTGTTCTCTGTTCAACAACCATATACACATTTCTCTATAAAATGTCGAATGTGTTTTAAAATGAAAGTCTGTACAAATGGATGTACTGTTAATTTTATAATATCAGTTATTAAACATAATCCATTTTATGACATGCCAACAATGAAGAATTCTAGAATGATTTTAATTTAAAAAAACCTTTCACATCAAGTTTTCAGCTTCCTCTTTTGGAAGTCCACTGCTTGTCTCATTTACACAGCCTTCTTGCCTCACTGTTTTTAAGCTTTTCCTCTTGCCTGTTGTCTCTGTTTGTTTGGTTTTGTTTTGTTTTGTTTCATTTCCAATTCAAGGGGCTAAATTCCTCCCTTGCTGCAAGGTTTTTGTCAGTTATTACCTCTGAGCTCTTTACTCTGAAGCAGTTCCACATACCTTTGCTTTGCATCTCCTAGAGCTGCTACTTTGCTCTCTCTCTCTCTCTGTTCTCTCAGGTACTTCAAAACACATTTCAGCCAACCTCCCTTTCTTCCCTGCCTCAGTAGGTTCTCTCACTAGACCTATCTCACTCATGAAATGCCTATCATTGTTTCAGATCCTAGTCAAGATCCCCCAAGATCTTCAGACCACACCCGCTGTCCGTTTTCTCAGTTAACAGGTGAATCAGTCACAAGATACAAATCCACTTTATTCCTATGCTCATGTAGCTATTGGCTTCTCTTTTAAGATTTCCAAAAGGATTCTCATTTTTTGCGGCCTGATTTTTTCCGTAACATCTTCCCTCTTTCTGGCTTTCCACAGTAGCTTCTCTTCCACGGTCCATACATACTCCAAGGTCACAATGCCAGGCAGGTCAACTTAAAGAAATACAGAAGCATACATAATACAACAAGAAAGACATTTGAAAATGAAGAGTACTAAAAGTACATTCCTAAGTCAAATGGGATGAGAAGAATGCCTGCTCTGTTATAAGCTTCTGCAATTTGTGTACATTTTTAAATATTTTAAAATCCTTGCTTGCCTTTTGCTTGCACATCCAAAACTTTCAGAAACAAAAGTTTTTTTTTTTTTTTTAGAAGACTTGTTTGAAGTTTATCTACCAAAAATGTAAAGGACCTAGGAATTAGAGTAGACTCTAAAATCACACACCAACATTCTGAAATCATTAATCAGACAACACTCATATCGACCAAGTCATATGTCTAATTAAAAAAGCTCAGAGACTTAGTTCATGCAAGTGCTCAATAGTTCGGTTTCTTACGTGAACCACCTGGGTTTCTGAATCTTATGAGAAGAGGCTTTCAAATAAATTTTCTGGTACTTTTTGTTTCCAATAAAGCCTGTAATAAAAAAAGGCATGGCATTTTCCAGTCCAGGAAAGAAAGTGCAACATTGAGAGGAAAGAAATGAAAAGAGTGACTTTCCTCCAAAAAGTTGCAAGATTTAAGCATGATTCAGTTTCTGATTTATAAAACCAGAATTGTCCATCTCTAACTAAAATGCTAATTGTAGCAAGTAATGTGTCTTCATTTTTGCAATAGATATATATTTTATCTGTAAACAGATGTGTGTAATGGGAGAAGGAAGAAATCTGCTCATAAAGTAAAGCTTTGTCCAGGTCATGCTCATCTTACTCAGGAGAGTTAGTTACAGTGAACTCAACACTGAGTAGAGGTTCCATGATCTGGCCCACAAGCAGGGACTTGTTAAAGGATACTAAAACCCTTCTAAAGGCTCAGGCCTAAAAAATAAGAAGCTCTTGAGGGATGTTCCTAAAGATAGAAAATCCTCTAGAGGGATGCTAAAAAGATCTTGTAAGAGATGTCCCAGCAACAAGGAGAACTGGGAGAAGAACCCCTCAGGAGCGAGAAGTCTTCAAAGGCAACCCCTATTAGCAAGAAACTTCCAAAGTGGGCTGTGACATGATGTGAAAATCCCCTCACTGATGTTGTGTGCTTTAGGGATAGAATCCTCTGAAGCGAAATGGAGCCTTTGAAGTGGCATTATCAGCATCAACTTTTGAATGCAAAAAGGTGTGGTATACTAGTGCTAGGACTAGTGCTTCGGTGTTACGGAGCTCAGGGTGATCCTTCTTGCTCAAGTCCCATAAGCCTAAATCCTGGGAAGAGGACAAGCAAAGAGAAACACCGTTTAACTGACCTTAAAAGACCTCTTTGATCTCTCTCAATTTATCTTCCTAATGCTGAAACAAAACTGGGTTCAAAACGGGTGAACAGCTAAAAAGAGTTGCCTCCATAGAGCTCTATTATTGTATGGTACTATTCCAGAGGAGGTGGGAAAAGAAGCTTTGCCCTTCTGTCTTTCTTTCATTTGCATAAATGTAAGACACTGAACTGATTGAGACACTCATTAATGTTTCTCTTTTTATTCAGAGCCATTTGGATCTATGATTCTGAGCTCCTTGAACTTCATTAAACAGAATACATCATGACTTTGTTAGAAGCCTGTTTCTCAAACTGCAGTTCCACAATGAGATAATACCATTCCAAAATGTGAACTGCAAGGAAAACACACAGTATTTGCTTATGTTTTTACAATGGAATACAAAGTTGCGGTCTTGATTTAAAACTGTAGGAAAATTTAAAAGCTAAACCAAAGTTCTCTGTTGTCTTTCTTTGTTTAAACAGAAATGACCAGAAAAGAAAAGAAAAGAATTTTCCTCTTAAGTCTACTCTTGGAAGTAAAATAAGAAAACCTTTTGTCTTGGGGAGAGATTATTTTACTAGAATAATTGAACAAATAAAGCCCCAAGAATAGATGAAATTGTACTGCTACAAAGGTGAACTATATTAATTAACACAAAACAAAAGAACGAAAAATACATACTCTTAGAAGGGGTATCCTGAACCGCTTAATCAAGTCTCCTATTGCAAGTAATCACAGTTCTTTCCATAAACATAATAATTTATGTTGTAATTCTATAACCATAAAACAATTTAAATTGTGACCCTGTCAGAACTGTGTTTCAGAAAGTTGCTCCTCTAGTGGTCAGAAGTCTGATTTGCAGCCAGAAAGTTTTCCTTAATGTTATTCCCTCTTAAACACTGTTCTTTCACTGTAATAAGTTAAATAAAACTCTTTCCACTCCACCCCCCCACGACTTCCCTTTTTCAAAAGAGATACAAAGAATATCTTTCCAACACCACCACCAGACTTTTGGAAAATGGGCAACACAATGCAACCACAGTGGCTGAAATCTTCAGGCTACTGGTATGTAAAGCTTCATCCTGTGTAATTTGGCAAAGTTATCAACAGTTAAAACCACAGTCTCATAACAGGAAGTGTTAGGGAACAAAATAATAATGGACACTATAGCCCTGTCCATGGTGACTTGGACACAGGGATACCCACAGGCTCGAATTTCTTTGCTCATCTTCTTCACTGGGTAGACCTGAGGAAATTCCACTGTAAAAGGCATTTGAATCTGATAGGACAGTGTTGTGCTCAAGCTAACGCCTATGTCTATACTGTTAACGAAAGAGTGTCCCAGCCAAGGCATAGCTTGTTTCAGGAGGACTGATCAGCAACTTCACTGCTTCAAGAGGACTGAAGTAAAGCCTCTCCCAAGTGGCCAAATGCCCACAGCATAGTATTTGGCCACCAGTCTCTTGAGTCCGTGGTGCCCCTTTGACATTAAGACAGAAGGAATATTTTGTTTGCTTTTTCCATTACAAGTATCTTAAAAGATATTTCTGAGCCTATGCAGTAGTCCACCAGACTGGTGTATTGCAGCATGACACCAAGGGTATGCACTTCATGCCCTTGCTGAGATAGGATCACAGGGTGCAGAGAGTCAACCCTGGCACAGTCTTTGCCTTGGAGATAGTTAGCTTAAGCAGTCTCCAAAACAGAGACAAGGAGTGAAAAAGCAGTTGGGGTTCGGTGCTCAAGGTCACTTTCTGTCACTCTGTAGTTAAGCAGCGTAAACATAACCAGTGTGCTATTGATGTATCCCAGGCTGTACAGTGTAAGGGTACCACTGGAACTGTAACAGCACTTGTACAGGTTCTCCATACAGTTATGAACGTGGCAGATTTTTGCCAGGGATGTCTGAAGATTCTCTGCTTGATTCCACTTCAAAGTTCATGTCTTTTCTAATAAATATTTTCCCTCTTTAAATACTGAAGTATGTACAGGAGAACTAAACAGTAGAAGTTCCTTCAGATTTTCAGTGTACCCTATTTCCCATATTTCCAGCATCAGTGATTATCTGAACAGCGTAAAACAACCTGCTTTGCAAATCTATGCTTAACCTAACAAAAGGCTAAGGACAAGTTACCCAGGAGAAAGATTCTTATAGTAATTCCTATTGCGCTGCAGAGTATAAATAGACGTGGAGAGTGTTTAGCAGAACGTATGTATCTCTTAAGAGTATCCAGGGAAACTAAAAAAGGGGAAAGGTGCATATTATCCTGTTCAATCTAACAAGCTTCTCTGTTACCCTTAGCCAGGCTTGTAGAGGTAGAAAAGCCATGGGGCTCTTCCAAGCTTGGGCAAAAAAGGGATTTTGCATGCACAGAGTTGGAGCCAGTCCCATTCAATAATAAACAATTTTTTTTTAGTGAATTATGGCATTCACAACCTCCATTTACAAAACAAAAACAAAAGCCCACATAGCCTTCCCTGCTCAGCAAAAGCTGCTTAGTGTGCCAGAAGGATTTTGAAAACCAGCTTTAGTTCTCTCGGTATCAGGACCTTGTCCTTCAAGCTACCTTGTGCTCACAAAGAGCTCATTTACTCCAGCAGTGCTGCACACAGTGTTCCACCCATGCAGAGCAGACCACAGGGCCAGGGCAGTTAGCGGGTTCCTGTTTGCATCCTGCAAATGTGTCTACTTCGTACAACAGGACTCTAAGGAGTTTCTCTCTCAGTCTCTCTGTCTCTTCCTTGTGCATGTGGTGGTAACGATGGGTTGCACATAGTGTGAGGGGAACATTTAAATCAAAAACTCTTTTCACTAGAATTCCTAAGGGGGAAAAAGCACCTCTGGAGATACTTCCAGCAGAACTGTAGCAAAGATAAATGAGGGGCTTGCAAATGGCTGATTTAAATATGTCCCTAAACTGCCCATGGCAGATCTGCGAGATGGATCCTAATGCAAGTATGAATATTATCATGTGATTTCTTCAACTTTACAGGGTTGTAAAAGGGCTTCTACAAAAACAGAGTGTTCTTCCAATAGGAACAGGTTTATCAGTATCACAACATCAGTCCAAAAACAACACTCAATAGTTTCAGTCAACATCAAACGCAGCCACTTTAGATCTGTTTTTACAGGAGCCTATATCATTTCTGAAACACAGAACAAGACATTCTGCCTTCTGATAAAAAATATTTTTTGTAGCTGCCTTCCTGAGCAGTCCATCATGTTAACACAACCCTTCATGGGTCAGATCATAAAGTACTTTTTGTTGGTAAGAGCTCTTTCCAAGCAGTCCCATTGAAGATTAACATGAGAAGAAGCCTTTAGCAACTGCAGACATGAGAATATGTCCTTCTTTCCTTATCCTGCCTCCCTTCTTCTTTCTTTTTTCTCTATTAAGTTCAGAGAATTTAGTCATCTTCACTTCCCTATAGACACTCCTCTATATCATCTTCCTACCACTGTGCCCACCTCCCCAGTTTTTGATATTTTCCCCTGCAAACACCCTGATTACCTCCATTTATCCTTTTCTTATTCTTTACACCAGTTTAAAATCCCAGAATTTCTCCATTTCTTTCTCTTGCTATTGCTGTATCTTGCTATCTTCTCCTGCACTTCCAACTCTGCTTGTTACAATCCAAATTCTTCTATGCAAATCTAGAGAATTCCCGGCTGGGGTCCCCCATTTCCCATCCCAATACTCAGAAACTCCTATGATCTCATCCTTGCTGGAGCTCAGAAGGGATACTCCAGTCTCAGCATCATTGACATGTCAGTCTTTTAACAGAAGGATTGGAGAAAAGTCTCCAATTGGAGAAAAATCTCTAAGTTTCAGCTTTTCTTATCTATCCACACAGCACTATCTTTCCATCCAAGCTCTTATCCTCCTGTGCTACAATCACAAAATCACAGAGCTGCAAGAGGTCAGGGAGTCTGCCCTGCTCTACCCAATCCTTAATCAGGATCAAATATATCTATTTATTCCTAAGGAATGTTTTCCTAATCTGTTCTGAGTGACAGAGACTCCATAACCTCCCCGGGCAATTTTCTCCAGTGCTTCACTTTCTTGACCAATAGGAAGGCATACTCCTATCAAACCTAGATGCAATTTAAACTCACCACTTTTGGTCTGGTCCACCATTTTTCACTGGTCTTGATGAATATAATTTTTTCCTACCTCAGAGAAACTTAGGATGCTACCACAAAGATTACTTTTACTGGCTTATTGCTTTGCTATATGCACTTATCTTTTCATCCCTCCACAGCAGCCCCTCTGCCCTCTCCACTTCCCTTGTACACCACTTGGTCTCAGTTTCTGGACCTTTCACGGATCTTTGTCACTTTCCCCACTGCCTTCCATTTTTCATGATGTCAGCTCCTGCCTGCGTTCAATATGTCTGTGTGACAAGAGACCAAATCAGTCACAGCAATGAGGTGAATAAGCTTAAGCCTGCCCCTTGGATTGAGATCCCAAAGGAGATCAGGAGGCTTTAAAATGCACACACCCTTTTCTCTCTCTCTCTCTCTCTCTCTCTCTCTCTCTCTCATAGGCTTCATCCAACTGAAAACTACTAAGTTTTATATAATAAAAGAAAAAAAGAAAAATATCTTTTTAAGTCAAGAAAACTCAAAGCAACAAAATCCAACACAACCTGAATAGGAAAGCTTGAGGATACTTTTTCCCCAAACCATTGCAAGGTCTTGCTTCCAGCAATTTATTGCCTCACCGTGTGGCAGAAACGTGTGCTCCTAAGAATATTTCTGCTCTCCTCTATGGGAGGTGACTGGCTCATTGCTATTCCGCACCACAGCCTCTATATAAGGTACACACTACCCACAATGAGTCTCTGGTCTGCCACAACTGCTATCCCTGGAACCTCTTTTCATTGAGGTTGCTCAATAGCTTCAGAGGGCACGAGCAGATTCCTTCCTGAGGGATCCAACCATTCTCTTGAAGCAACATGGTTGGATATTCTGTTTCCAATCAGCTTCACTACCCACATCCCTGTTTTGACACCAGGGCATTTCTGTGTTGGAGATCCCTATGCCGAGAAGGGCTCTTTATGAACATGCTCCGAACAACTTACCCTCTTTCAAAGCATGGCTCAGAAGTCTTCCCCCTTGCACTGTTTCCAGAAATCTCAACAGCAAGTGGAGTCTTGGTTTGTTAAGACCACTCCCGGCTGTGTTAATCAGTACTTAAACTCATGTCTCAGTCAGTATCCACCAACTCTCTTCTCATACCACCACAGGAATACTGAACACATGGTGCACGTTTTAACATGCTACAATAATAACATTTGTTTTATTACTTATTGATTTTATACCTATGTAGGAGCATTGAATGAGGTCCTTTACTTTCTTTCTGAAAGGAAACTAATGGTGCTACAAACTGGAGAAAAATAGTGAAACTGAAGAACAGCATTTTGCCCTTACCTTCCAATGGTGTGTCAACAACACTAAGAAGTTTCTCAGCAGTGCATGATCATAGACTGTGTACAAGTTGCAAATCTCCAAGGAAAATGGAGTGTCAGATGTATGGTTTTCAATTTAGTGTCTCTTGTCAGCCTGCATCATATAATATTCCTATCACTTCAAGATGATGTTATTAAGTTACAGGGCACCTCAGCTCTCTACTTCTCACCAGATCAGTGTGCTCATGAAAAGTGCTAGGTTCACCAGTGCTGATAATGAAATCCAAAGAACTGCTATGTTCAGCCAGGGAAATGGCAAAATATACTGCTGAATGAAATCCTGCCTCATCCGTGACTCAGAGGAATGGGGTTATTTTTCAGCTCTGCATCCATTCGATGGCATGTCCATCAAGAATCTCAGAGTGACACCAAGGCCATCTCAGTGGTCATTATGGTCAGATTAGACTGTTAATACTTCAGAGGCAGGGTCATCTTCCTGTACAGATGAGTCTGGATCCTCTGTACAGCCCTGACCCACTGCTGCTCACTGGATGCCTCTGCACCATAAGGTACCTGTACCACTGGCAATGTTGGTTCTCTTTTGATCCAGACTTTTCTACAGAAAACCTAAATATCCTGTTATAACCATGACATTACGGAAGATGTGAGCTATGGTGACAGACCTGCTGGCACCATGAATTTTTTCAGTATAGCTTGAGTTTCATGAAGACCTTTTCAAGTTGAATATCAAAAAAGGAATCTCTCTTGTTTCACCTTGAGACACACCAGAAGACTTTTTGACACTAGAGAGCTTCTTCCTTCTTTCTACTTTTACGAAGTATTTTGTTTGTGTTTAAACACTATAATATTTACTGAACTTTACAGGGAAATTACCAGTGTTGTATTCTGCAGTAGGCTTCATTTTCATGGAAAAATATCTAGATATTTCTATGTAAAATCTATTGGTGAGCATTATTAACAGTTTTTTGTATTGCTTTGACAAATACTTACTACCTTTGTCCTTCTCTTCCTTCTACATGTCATCTTTTACTGTCCTGCAAGATGAAGGAGACTAACATACTAGAAGACCTGGCAGAAATCCAAAGCCACAACCAACCTCTTTCTTTTTACTGTTATTTAGAATAACTGTAGTGTATTTTATCTTTCAGGATGTAACCCAAATTCCCTAGCAGGCAATAAGAGTCTACTGACCAAACTGGTTTCAGAGCAGGCATTGATTTAAAAGCAGGGTAAAAGGTAGCACATTTGTGACATGTCAAAATAGCCACCCGATATTGGTAAGAAATGTACACAGCCAAAAGAATCCAAAAAACACACATGTTGCTTTTAGTAATTTCTATTACTATGCCTACTTAAGCCAGAAAGCACAGTATGGGCAAACAGGCAGTGAAAAATAAATAAATAAATAAAATAGCATGCCAACTACATATTGGGAGCAGAGGATTTAAGCTTTTTCCTTATTAATTAGCTGTCTAACCCTTATTTTAGTGCCATATTACACTTTTATTTTGATTATGCATTTTAATAAAATGAACACAAGTTTCCTAAGCCCTCTACCAACAAATATAAGGCCCACACAACCCTAAGAGTTGATATCTAAAAGGGAAATCCAAAAGGTGGGTTCAAAAACAAGACATAGCATAAATGGGTGTTAGAGTACTGGTTGTGATATTTCCACTTTTCATTTTTATACCTGTATATAAAATATACATATTAACATAGTTTCCAAATAAAGTGTTGTTAGTTATGCATGTATTTAAATATATGCCTATCTTCATTCATCCTAAGAATATCATGGCTTTCATGCTTAGTTTAAAAAAAAATAAAAAAAGAATATATGTCAGCATATGTATGCCAGACTGGTCTCTTACAGGAGCCAGAGTAACTAGACCTTCAGGGAAAATACCAGCACAGAACTTTTTGAGACTGCAGTTTCATGACTGCCTTAAGCTGACCAAAATTCGCATTTTCACTGAAAGGGGTGATCCCAGACTTGCCTCAGCCATGTGGACCAGGTGCCTGCCCCGTATAGATATAGGAACTCGTGCAGCCACACCATGAACTCAGTCAAATACATGGTTTGGCTAGAAACTTTCCTGCAACATTTCTTTTCACCAAAAGTGAATAGTGAAGTTATTCCATAGTATCTGGCCATCCCATATCTGATGGTCTGGTTCACATACCAGCTATCCTCTGGAAGCCACATATGTTGACCTACACAGGCAGCACCTTTTGTCCCTTGAAAATAATTCCCATATGGTTTTAACCAGGCCTGCTGTATTGTACATAACGCTCATTTTATTAGCAGCTCTTCTCTTAGGCTACATCAATACAATACAACAGGGCCAAGGCACAGACTCCGGCAATGGGGAGCAATCATCTGTTCTGCATAGCTGTTAGAACCATCCTTTGCATGGAATTGGACCATGCCAAGCAGTACTGCCCAGACAACATGCGGGCACAGCTCAGGAGATAACTGATGCCAATGGTTGTTTCCAACAGGCAATTTGGACATGGACATCACATTTTGGGGATAGGAGGAGAAAGTCTGAGCATATGGAGGTGATTCATGCCATGCTGCTTTGACTCAGAAAGAGCAATCCCATGTCAGCTCAATTTCATGCCACAGAGGTTGCTTCCCAATCCAGCTCCCGTAGGCTGTCTTAAATATGGGAGATTGAGAGTGTCACTTCCGGTAGCAGTGGAAAATACTGCATTGCTGGGGAAAGCAGCACGGCAACAGCTGAGATGTTGTTGGTGCTGCTGGATTGCCCAACTCCTCCACCAGTTACAAATCAAGTCCAGTAACAGATGGGGCACTTCTGGATATGATCACCTGGAAAGATTTGTCTGATTAGAGCCTTTGTGCACTTTGTTATCTGTGTTGGACAAGGAAATAACACACAAAGGAAAGGGCAATACTAAAGCAATGTCATGCAAGACTGCTACTCTCCCCTTGCTGCTCACTAGTCCTTCAGTTTAAATGCAAGCTTTCTCCAGACTTTCGCACTTCTATCCAGTAACAAACACATTCCCCCTTAATCTTCATTTACAAGTGATTTCTTATACTTTCCAGCATGACAGAGCAAGCATGTCACCTATATTCTTCAGTATCTGGGAACACAAGTGAGCTGGCCAGCAGTTCAGAGCCCTCCCCACAAAAAAATCTAACACAGCACTGTCACAGCCAGCCACAAAACCCATAGCTAACAGCAGCCAGACTTGTGCTTAACAGGTGATTTGTGCTCAGTTTGCAATGAAAGCAAAATCTACAAACTGTATCAAAGGTGATGCAGGTTTTGGTAGGAACTTAGAAAATGTTCATTCCCCATCTAAAAGGTTCCACATTTACAAAGAGGTCCCTTTTTCCTGATAAGCTTGGCACAGTCTTGGGCCTGTCTGTGTTTCCTTTTAGGCTGAGTTGCCATTCAGAGCAGCTTGTCACAGCTCTGCAAACAGCACCACCAGTCACTGCTCCCTTCGTAGCTTTTTCTATAAGCCCATAAAATACACCACAGCAATCCCAGTGGGAAGCTCTTGAGATGTGCTAGTAGTTATGTGGTTGTGTTTTATACAATCTTCCAGGGAAAACGGTATAAAATCCTGCAGCATGCAAAGCTGACAAAACTTTGTCCTTGATCACATAGCAGCTTCACATTTCCTCCTCACAACTGCACATCTATTCCAGCTCCTGCCTTGTCACAAAGTCATGGGAAACTGGGGCAAGAAGGGACTTCTATTCCACAGCAGAGTAGCCTGTATGTACATGCATCCCTGCCAGACGTTTTTCTGCACTGTTCTCAAAGATATCCAACGATGGAGATTCTTATTGCTCCTGTCCCAGTGCCTCCCTGTTCTTACTATCACAAAGATTTTCTCAACCTGTAACCTGATTTCTACAATTTAAGCCGATAACTTCTTGCCCCACCCATCCTGGACATGTAAACTGGATAATATTCTCCCTATTTACAACATTACTGCATTTTCCAAGTCAATTCTCTTCTGTTCCCTACTCTCTCTGTGTTAACCTTCTCCAGTTACTTCATCTTCTTCTCTTAGCTTATGATTTCTAGACCTCCAGCTGTTCACATTGCTACGTCCTTTTAAATTGGTCGACATCTTTCTTGAGGCACAATGCCCAAAGATGGACACACTACTCCAGATATTCTTATCAACATGGAAAAGTGCAAAAAGATTGCTTCATACTTCCGTCAGGCTGTTATTCCTTCTGCTTATATATCTCGGCATGATGCTCACTTTGTTTGCAATAACATGACATCGTTACTTGCATTCACCTTATTCTATCCCCTTTTTGCTCCCAGGGCCTTATTTGATGAATTACTACATGGTAGCTTTCTGCCTGTTTTGTATTTCTTCAGTTAATTCTCCCTGTGGAAGTTCAATGCCTTGTACCTGAGCCTGCTGAATTTCCTTCTGTTTTGGAGACCTTCCTCCAGTTTTTCAAGTAGTGTCTGATTTTAAATAAACCCAGAGTCTCAGTTCAATAACCTGTTAAGTGAATGCACATACCATAAAAGTTAGATCAAAGAGGAGCAAGAGCTTCTCACTCTCTGATTTTTACTAGCCTCTCTTCTGCAGCTGATCAGCCCATCAGTGCCTTGCTTATTCATAAAACATAATTATCATGCAAGATAAGTTCATTATAAGCTGTGATTTATTTTCTATGGTTTTACAGCATCTAGAATGAGCAGAAAAGGATGAAATAATGTTGCAAGGAAAAAAAAAAACAAAGAAAAAAGAAAAGCACTACAAAGTTTGAGTTTGTTTGTTGTAAAAGAAGGCTCCTGCAAATTTCTGTTTAATCAGCAATTATCCTGAACAAAAAAAAAAAAAAAAAAGGCAGGACAAAGAAAAGAAATTTCTGTTGTCTTAGGAAATCATGATGAATTTAAGACACCTTTAAGAACAAAAGAGACTTTGATTGTTAGGTATCATACCCAAAGCAACAAGAAAATATCTGGGAAAATGCCATTGAGGATAAATTTGGAAGATGAATGTTCATGGGCTAACTCATGACAAAACAGCCCACAGCTTAAACCTGGAATTGGGAAATTAAAAATATACAGTTGCCTACTAAACTGAGTAATATCCATTAATAATTAGAAACCAGTGTTTGAAAGAATGAAGCAAGCTTTTAAATGCAGCTACTACAAGTGAAATTAATGTGCCGTATTTTAGGCTATAGCCATGTCAGCTATGTTATGTTCCACTAGAAAACTGCGAGTCCCAGAATGTATAACTGCGTCTTCCACAAACTGTAGTACTACAAAATAGTATATGAAAATAAAGATTTCAAGTTCAGTGTTGGGCCACAGTCCGATTTGCAGATACCCCCAAACAGCATGAGTTGCCTCAGGGATCTTCTCTGGGCGGCAATAAATACCTGTTTGTTTGAATCTTCTTTTTCAGCTTGTGTTCAGGTCTGATCCAGAATCACTAAAATTTAATAGTGACTCAGATCCTCCTCTGTAGAAAAGTAATAAGACATCTGCTATTGCTTTCAGTTGTCATCATGTAAATAATTCATCACCACAGAAATTCTACTGAAAATGTGTCACACAAACAGAAGCTAGTTTTCTTTCCTCAGACTGGATACCCTATGGTGGGCAATGTAAGAGTATGTCTCTGCAATGGAACAATTCTCTGAGCATCTTTCTGAGAACGCTGCATTACTAAAGAGAAACTTTTGGAGGAGATGTAAAAAAACGAGGCTTGGATGCCTTTTAGCACTAAGTACTCCACTGTCTTGTCTGCAAGAGTGGAGATGTTCTTGCTGACTTCCTGCACCATGGCTAAACGCCCCTGTTACCAATGTCACGCTCCCTGCCATACAGCCTCCTGTCAGGTAGGAACTCCCTGAACTCCTCCACAAGGACCTTTTCCTGTCTTCACAATCAAAATTGCTTTCAACTTTCAGGCTTGCAAAGCTGTGTAAGTAGGGCTTGTTTGCAGACATTAAAGACTTCTACCAGTTCAAGCACCATACACTTTTTGTTTGTAACTGGAGATTTTACATGAGAGAGATGAGAAATATCAGTAACGTTTGGACCCTGAGAATGAGTAGTCCTATCAGACGCTTCTGATTTTGAGCTTTCTAGATTATCTGTTTTTAAGTTTAGAACTTTAGAATGGAAGATATTTTCAAATGCTTTAATTTTATTTAAAATATTAATTTTAAACTTTTTTTTTTTTAATTCTAATGAAGTTATAGCCACATTTTCAAAGAGGCAAAGAAACAAGGCATTTGTTTCTCATTTATTTTCGCCACCTTCAGGAACCTGACTTTCTCTTGAAAGTGCAAGTCCCGCTATAAAGAATTGATGGAAAATGAGTCATTCCATTGAGGAATGGTTGTTCATTGCTTTTAATCCAATACAGATTTTAGAAAGATGACTGAACTGTTAAATTTTCTAAAAAATTTAACTCTTCCAATGTGAATACTGCCCTGCATATCATGCTGACCAGCAATATCTCATTGCTGCCTTCTGATGACCTTGCTGTGCGTACCCATCGACTTTCTCTGCCTAGAGCTGTTTTGGGCAGAAATGATGGTTTTTTTTCTATTGTATGGCAGCTACAGTCATGTGATCTGGAGTGAATGGCGACTGCAAGCAGATTGGTTGTTTCTCCTAAGAACAACTCAGTCCTTGGCTGCATTTGTACATTTGCATGCGACAGTGCAGAGGAAGAGGGAGAATCAAAAGACCTGAGAAGACTGAAGGGGTACACTCTGCTTCAGAGGGACCTGCAGATTTTGAAGACACAAACTGAGAACTAAGAGCTTACATGTGTCCTTCAGTTGGCCTCCTGAAGTAAACCAAGGCAAGACAAACCTTTGTAGCAATTTTTGCTTTTCACGGAGTCAGAGAATCACAGAATAGTTCAGGATGGAAGGGACCTCCAGAGATCATCCAATCCACCCCCCCTGCCAAGCAGGGTCGCCTAGAGCACATTGCACAGGATCGCATCCAGGCGGGCTTTGAATATCTCCAGAGAAGGAGACTCCACAGCCTCTTTGGGCAGTCTGTTCCAGTGCTCTGTCACCCTAACAGTAAAGAAGTTCTTCCTCATATGGAGATGAAACTTCCTGTGATTCAATTTGTACCCATTACCCCTTATCTTTTCACTGGCCACCACTGAGAAGAGTTTGGCCCCATCCTCTTTACATTGACACTCTCAGGTATCTGTACAGATGACAATCTAAATCCTTTTAAATCCTTTTTTTAAATTGTCTTACTTGTCCTCTTTCTAATGCCAAAATTAAATGCTAGGCTTTTTATGAAGAGCCTGTTGGGTCATTGCCCATAAAACTACAGGTATCCAAATCCAGTTGCCATGTTGGCAACTACAGTGGATATTCTCCTGTGAGCCACACTTGAGACTGGGCAAAGACTGGGGAGATCGTCCTCAGAGAAATGAAAGCATAAGACTTGAGAGATCTGAGAAACCAAAGCAAGACACAAAGGTGCAGATAATCCTACCAGTAACACTTACCAGTTCTAAAAATCAAGGCCCAAATTGTGTTACCAAACTCAGCATCTATTCTTTGTGGGCAAATTCCTTTGTCAGCTTCTTAGCTCCCTGGCACTCACTAAATGGGATTTCTAAGCACATCGCATTACAATCTTTTCCATCATTGCTCATAATCTCTCAGAGTAAGCACAACCATTTTGTTCTCATGTTTGCAGACAATGGCAATTTTCCTTTATCCTTTAAATCTTGGCTTAAAAAAAGACAGGAGTGCAAGCCAAATCTCTAATGCCAGCCACATTTCTGTATGCAGAGTATCATTCCTCCACGAGAGACATTATAAACAGAATTTTGATAAACAGAGGTGTATGATAAATAAATATGATATGTAAAGCTGTCAGGGACGTGACAGAAATGAAAGTTTTGATTAGTGGGAAATTTGATAACCAAGGCAGTACAACAAATGAAAGTCATCAGAATCTTCTTTGTTCTTCTGGATATGCTTATTTATACAGTGAAATCCAATATTTGATATGTTTCTTATCAGCTGGTTGGCAATGAATTTTAAATTTAAAGTTACCACCAGGCATTTGTTATTTGTCAAGTTGGAAAAAAGGAAATTGTTGGAAAAAGCAACTACTAGGAGACAACACCAACCTTGTGTTCACTTTCAGCCACAGCCCCAAATTAAAGTAATTATTTCAAAACGACTGTTGCAGACAAGTTTTCATGCTGTACATTTGGATGGAGAATAATACTATCTATATACACAGTCATAAAAATGCATTTTTTACCCTGACCTTTTAATATGCATGACAACAAAGAAACATTTGAAAGTTGCCTGTTTTCCCTTTCAATCTGTTCAAAATGTAGAGAGGAGAGTCTATGCTATAACATTGTCTCTTGCACATCTAATTTGCTACAGTTTTCAAGTAAATCCCTACAGCTGACTACAATCTGTTCCATCAGATGCCTTTGCAAGGTCAACATACAGTATTGCACTATATTTATTGCTAGCTGGTGAAAACTGAATATCATTGAAAACTTTCATCACAACTGCAATTTGGCAAGAGGTTCTATTAAAGTTCATGTCTGTGGGGACTCAAACATTGGAGCCTTATAGCTAATTCCAAAGCCATTTGACTTGAAAAACTTCATTTTTGGTATTTGATGCTCAGTGTTCATTTCATTTAAATTGATGCAATTATTCAAAGATGTTTTTGAGTTTATTGGGTAACACTTCTGAGGAGGAGGAAGATGAGAAAATAGAGAATGAGCATTTTAAAGTAGAAATTGGAATATGTACTGCCTTATTCGCTGCAGAGGAACGTGTTGTGGAAGACATGCCATTGGCCATGAGCTATTATGTTTTCATTGCCAATTCGTTATTCAGCTCCTGCATTCACAGCATCACCAAGTTTTTGCTGGTGGTAGCACTATCTATGGCTCAGCTCACAGCTTCACTACTGCAAGGCAATGACATTACTATCATTCCACTGCAAATCACCATATGCAAAGCAAATGTTCAATTTGCTCAAAGCTTTAAAAGGTAGGTTTGACTATTTACAGATTATATTATAACCCATAATTCATCAATGTCAAATAAAAAAGAGAACTTAAAGACGGCTACAGACCCCTGCCCTTGAAGAACTACCTCAAAATACTTTTGAAATGTACATGCCTGAGCAAATTTGTCAGCCAAAATTACCCTACAAAAATTTTTTTATTTGTTTTCTTCTTAAATGAATAAAAGATGTTGGTATGTTTCAAAAAAAAAAAAAAAAAAATCCAAGTGTCACAGAGTCATAGCAAGATCAAAGTTAGAAGGCACCTCTTTATCAAAGCAGGACTATCTTGAAAGCTAGGTCAGGTCACTCATGGCTTTGGACAGTTCAGTTTTGAAAACCTCCAGGGATGGAAATTACACAGTTTCTTTTAGCACTTAATCCAGTGCTGAACCATTCTTACAGTGAAAGTATTTTTCCTGATCTCATGACCAGTTTGGATATAATCAGTATGAAGCTCGTGTGATCCTGTTCCTTCCCTATGAAAGGCATCTTTCTATCACCATTAACACCTGAAGAGATGTATGAGCTGTCAAAGCAGGATTTCTGTTAGGAGGCAGCTATTTGTAGGGATTGGATCTATTTATTAAACAGTTGGGTGTTCTATGAGGATGTAAAATCTGGAGCTCTGTATCTATGGTCTCGAGTCTTTGCTCTTTAAATCAATCACACTGATTCTGTTCACTATAAAAACTACAGCAAACTCGATTCTGTATGTGCAGTGTTGCCACTTGTTACTAGAGGGAAATAAAGCAACAATCCATTACCATGTGTACGATCTCAATATTTCCCAGGTTATTTTCTCTGCAAATAGCCTTAGCTGTTCACATTCCCCCGTTTTGGATTGAAGTTAGTATAGTTTGATGTTATGGACAGATTTATCACTAAATCTTCCTGAACTTGTATAGTGCTTACCTGTCCATCCTCCACCCATCTCTACTCCCACTAATCCTTGTTTCATATTTTGGGAAATGCTGCGTTTCAGATTTGAAAAAGGTCTGTCCTAAACATAAAACATTTTAATAGACTGAAACATGCTTTTAGATCAAAACTATCCTCAAACTGCACAATTCCTTTAATGAAGTAGCTGACCAAGGTAAACAAGAAGATTAACTAGGACACAGCTTGTAGGTAAATTTAACTCCTTGTCAAAGAGCCTGCATAAGTCCCATAGCGTGCCAATGTGCTCAGAACTACCTAAGGAAAACAAAATAATTTTTACATTCCTGCATACTTCCCTTGAATTTTGCAGCATTTCAAAATGTAAGTTCAAAAGGGAAAAGACAGTTTCTTCCTATGTCTATGCAGAAATTATGGAACAGACTAGAGTGATAATCTGATTTCTTTCTTCCAGTTGTCTTCAAACCTTGAAAATTTGCACCAGTTTTTAGGTAGCTCAAATACATCCTGCCATCACTTAAACGTTCTTTCACTAATCAAATTCAAACCAGTTCTCACAAGCTAAACTACGTTCTGGAGAAGGCATTATACACCAACTGTGCATACTTCTATTATCATTCTTGAGCCTATATCAACAACCTTGAATTCATAATTCTTAAACTAATGTAATTTTCTAATTAGAGCAGTGAATAAGGCACCGTACCAGGCTTTATAAGACTATTCCCAACTCTGCCGTGGACCTGTGCGGCAAATTGTTTCATTTATATGTGAATTAGTTTCCTTAGCCAGAAGGGTAATGAACTGTCTTAAAGAACTTTAGATATAGTGTTTTAAAATGCTCATCTGTCTTCTGCACACCAGACCAAGACTTGAAGAACACCTTTTCCCAGTGAGATGTAATTGAAGAAGGAGAGATACAGCCTACTGGCCTAAGCCTTAAATAGAGAGTAATACAATTTTCCTAAAATACCATCCTACAATCCTCATGTGCCCATGTATAACAGATTCGGATTCCTGGTTCTTTTTGTATTAGTTTATTTGTTGTAATAAGTTATTTCCTCTCTGTGCAGTCTTGGAAAGAACTGGTATAAAGCAATGTGTTACATTGAAAGGTGCCATCAGTTGACACCTGACATGGATATGGCATGTTGACCTGCAAATTCTCACCCCAAGGCCACCCAGCTCATCCAGCAAGGTAATTCTGTAAAAGATGTATCACTCTGAGGACACACAATATACAAATGTACACCAGGTAAGTCCAGAGCCCAGTGCATTACAGCTCTATCACCATGGTTCCGCACTAAGCTTACTGGCTGAGTGTCAAAGTACCAATATATCTGGGTCTGCTTCACAGCCCCTTGTATTCTAACCCACCACATGGTATTAAAACAACCCATGTCAGCTGTTTGAAAATGTCTCTCCCCTATATTATAGTACCATGTAAATTATCGATATGAAGGCACACAGAGGTCAGTGCAGGGTCCTCTGAACCTCTGCTTCACATGACAGTCCTGATCCACATCCTGCTGAAGCCACTAGAAGGACTTCCATGAAAGATCCTAGCTTTGGTGAACAAAGCACTTTTAATTCCTCCATTTTTATCTTCTAAGCAATTCCTTAGCCATCTTAAGTATTCATCACCTAATCCATATTTAGAGGGCTTTGTGCAGTAATCCATCATGTGAAACCTTGTTGAAAGCTTTCCTAAAAATCCATCTATAAAACGTCTACCAGGTTTCCCTCTATGTAAACCAATCATTATTCCATTTAAAAATGTAATCAGAATTGTTTGTCATAATTTCTTCTTTCCAAACCCACACTGACTCATTCAGATTACATTTTCATTCTCCAAATAGAGCTTTAAACTCTCCATGAGCATTACCACAAAAATATGGCTTAATACTGTTGTTGGATTTAACGAACTTACTTTTCATCTTTCGCAAACTCTTCCCTCTATGTGACATAAACATACTTAGTGTTTTCTAGTCTTCTATTGCTTTTTTAGTGTTGAAAGAGATTCACCAAGAAAAAAATCATTGATCAGCATTTTATACTTAGTCATGTAGCGTAACTCTAAGTTAATATTTAATGTTGTATTACACAGAAACTTAGAATATTATTCTCAGTCTAACATGCCATGCTTTAGTGTCTCCTTAAGTCTTACTACAATAATTACAAAATAACTGTGGGTATTTTCTCAATTTTGCCATTAGATTTAAAAAAAAAAAAAAAAGAAAGAAAAAAAGAAAAAAAGAAAGAAAAATGCTTCAAATACATTGTTCTTCCACTGTAGAAAAACAAACAGCATAGCATCTAAAACTGCGGCAGAGTTCAGAAATCTCAGAGCTAATGATGATGAGGACAAGAGGTCTGCTTGGTCACAGCAAGAATATCCCTCCTACTGCCTGTTTTATTTTGTCTCCATTTAAAAAGTAAACTGTTTGGGACAGTAGTCTAGGTATTCCCATATTGAAGTCCTGCAGCAGTTAAAATGCCAGAGCAGCAGAAAACACTTGAAAATTGCTGGCATCTTAGGAGGATGCAGTTAGGTCTTAGTTCAGCTGAGAGCACTATTGCCAGGCTGCACACAACTTCATTGTTTTAGATCAGGTCATCTACTCCTCTTGCTCAGAGTGTAAATTCATCTAATTACATCTGATTCAAGTTGATCTAGAACAGTTACCAAATTAACAACGAATTTTCAAGGGCAGCCTTCTCAACATTTATTCACATCCATTTGCATCTTTGTGCACTCAGAGATGTTCTGTGCAAATATTCTGAGAATATAGCAGAATATCATTAACATACTCCTGTAAATATGTTGTTCTATTAACCTTTCCAGTTTATTCTCCACTCTGAAGAAGTGACATCTCCTTTGGGATACATCTGTAATCTCTGTCTCAGGAGGAATAAAACAGGTTTCTTGAGAGGAGGTGTTGCTTTTGTTATGAGTGAACTCCCTTCCTTTCCACACCGTGTGGCAAATCCAAAAGGGAGTTTCACTGTGGACCTTGCCATTATTTTAATGGACAACCCAAGTTTTGGATATGTGTTTAAAGGGCTTAATTTACATATATGGTATCTTAGTTTTCTTTTATTTCTGTGGTAAAATCCTGATGTGCTCTTGTGACTCCTGTGCATAATTGTTACAGGCCTCTTTGCACTCCTCGCCATAATGGTAGATTTATTTTACACTGCACATCTCTGACAGTTTTTTTTAAATTTATGATGGAAAAGAAAAACAAACCTCCAGTCAGAACTTCCTCCCTAAAACTCAGCAGTATATGCACTCAGATGTCACAGACTCAAAGAATCATGTGTGTGCAGAGTAGCACTAAAATGTAAAGATCATCGTGCAGCACGGACCTCTGAACATTCAACTGCTTGGAAACTTTTCCTGTTCCCCAAACAGAGGCTACTTTTATCCACTGCTTAGAAACAACATCCAAACCCCACTCAGTCATATACACAAGTACTGTGGTTATTTTTGAGGGATGTAGGGCATTCTTTTGACCCAAGATTCACACAGTACTACATCAGTCAGCAATGCTATGTGAATCATCCCAAACTACATCAATAGTTTGGAAATATTTCCTCAGTTACTTTTCAATTTCTTATTTGAATTGAAATGTAAAGTGTGAATCAACCAGCATGTATAACTTGGAGGCTTATTATTAAAAAGCAAAAAATATTAATGGAGGGAGAAGGAATTATATATTGCAATCACACTGTGTTTTGCCTACTGATGTTGATATCTTAACCACCAGCTAACTACTAACAGAAGAAGACAAACAATAAACCGGCAAGTTATGCATTTCTGAGCAAAAAGCTGGAATCTATTTTCATACCACCACAGATATCTGCCATAGATGACTCTCCCGTTTCAGTACATTAATTCTTATAGCTATTCATCCAATGTCCACACTACAAATAAATCAACATAATACACAGTTCATGTTGATAGCTGTAAGTTAAAGTTCCCAAGATGGCAAGGCAGAGGAATTAACAAATTAGGAATGATTTGGAGGAATATAAATTTTGGAAAATTCTGCAAAGTGAAATGTATATAGCAAATAAATATGGTCTGAGAAAGAGTATAACAGAAGGAAATATTTGGACAAGTACTATGATGTTGTATGTTAACTTTTGGAGGTGTCCATGTGTATCTCTCTTGTGTGTTGACCAGTTTCTGTATTGTATCTCACCACAGCAGCAGCAGCAGCAACACCCACACAATTGTGGAAACATCCAGCTACAATCAGAATTGTGGTTCCATTTTATTTTCATACATCATTTTTGTAATTACTATAACTTCAACCATCCCTCCTGGCCACAGCAGAAAGTGTTTATGAAGAAAGGAAGGTAGATATCTATCTATCTATCTATCTTTTAGAGCACCCCCTGAAAGAGTGTCATTGAACCCCACCCAGCTGAGATTCTCCACTACACCAGCCTTACTATGACATTGTGTCTGTGTTTTGTTCTTTTCCTCCAAGAGTTTCTGCACCCTGTTTCTTGTCTGCTGTTAAGTCTGGAAAGAAGCTTACTCTGAAAGACATCCAACCTAATCACAAATTGCAATAAGAGCAAGCTGGCTCTAACAGTGCCTTTGGGCTCCTTCCACCTCAGGCCCTGCTGTTTTGTTAAAAGAGGAAAATTTGGAGAGATGTAGCCAGATCTGGTCATCCTGCTATTGCCACTGCCATTTCAGAAAAGGGTCAGCAATTTGGCATCTATCTCACAGGCACTGAAATTCTGGCATCACACAACTGGCTGCCAGCCTGACATAACATTGGGCCTAAGCTTCCTTTGATATCCTCCACTACCCAATTGGAAAAACACCCTTCTACAGAGAACAAATATAAGAGGAATACGTGTCCACAGAAATGCCTAGAGTTTTCACACAGGAGTCATCAAGCATCACAAAAGCAGCCTGGCTCTTGTGACTGCAGCTATAAAGATCCTGAATCACTTATCTGAAACATGATAGAAAGTTTGAAAGCATAGTAATGGCTGAAGGCTTTAAAGGATCATCTGTTCTCATTCATTAACCTTTCTGTCATTTACATCTTCCACTTTTCCCATGCATTTACTGGTGGCCGCAGAAAATCAAACTGCAACTTGCCTTAGAGGAAAATGAACCTTTTCACTCCGTGGCAGTGATGAAGAAGAAACCTACTGACCTGTAATGATGATCAGATTTGGTGGCCAGCCCAGATACTAGTGGATGTAAGCCAGCCACTCTTCCCCAAGCCT
>VXAL01016232.1:0-30165 GCA_013399475.1 Chauna torquata | reverse complement strand
GCTGCAGCCTCGTTCATGGCACATCCACCTGCTCCTCCGTGGGCTCCTCCACGGGCTGCAGCGTGGAGATCTGCTCCATGTGGTACCCCATGGGCTGCAGGGGGACAGCCTGCTCCACCATGGGCCTCACCACGGGCTGCAGGGGAACTTCTGCTCCAGCATCTGGAGCACCTCCTGCCCTCCTTCTGTACTGACCTTGGTGTCTGCAGGGCTGTTCCTCACTCCTCTCTCTCCCAGCTGCTGTTGCACAGCAGTTTTTTCCCTTTCTTCAATCTGCTCTCCCAGAGGCACAACTAGCATCGCTCACTGGCTCACTCTGGCCAGCGGTGGGTCCCTTCTGGAGCTGGCTGGAGCTGGCTCTGATCTGACATGGGGCAGCTTCTGGAATCTTCTCACAGAAGCCACCTCTGTGCCCCCCTGCTACCAAACCTTTACCATGTAAACCCAATACAATGGCTAGACTGTGGTGGTCCTCATTTATGATAAGTAAGTCCTTACCTCATGGCTTTTTTCTATATCTTTAGAATAAGATGCTCAATATGGAAATTCTTCTTTCTCCTGAAATGAATAGCAAACTATCCATCTATTTCAAGAGGTGGGACTTCATCCAGCTTGACGAGTACAATCTTCTAGTGCTAAGATATAAGAAGATACTTCATACTAAAGTATTTAAAGTGTATAATTACCTAATCATATCCTGGTGACTTCTTATGAAGGAGATCTAGAATTTTACTAAAGCTAAAGCTGGGAATCACTGCAAGGGATAGCTTAATATAGATATATTTTTAAGTGGGATGTGTCCCCTTCCCTAAAGAAATGATACCTAGAGCTTGCCAGAGATTATCTCTAGCTCTCATGGCACCAAATGTTTCAGCCACTAAAAAGCCACCCTCATCAGCAGAAGTGGGAAGCATTGCACATGACACATGCAGATTTATAGCAGGATGGTTACACTAGACTGCAGAATCCAACCTTGCAATATTTACTGGGTACAGCATGATGTGGATGACTTTTTTTTCCTTCCCCCCCCAGTTCTTTGAAGGCATTTAGAAATAAGCTAGTCCTGGGATTTATTTTTTTTTTTTTTGATTTATTTTTGCTTATACTAAATATATTTTATAGCTTTNGTTCTTTGAAGGCATTTAGAAATAAGCTTGTCCTGGGATTTTTTTTTTTTTTTTGATTTATTTTTGCTTATACTAAATATATTTTATAGCTTTTGTATAGAATGTAATAACATGACCTAAATGGTTTCAAAATAAACTTACAATGCCTAGTCTGAAAGAAAAATATTTACCTAAGGATATTCATTTTACGGATCTTTAAAGTGTCCTCTGAAGTACTACTGCTATACAAGCTATAGAAATTTTCTGTAGGGGTAACTTTTCTGTATTTGAGGGGAAGTTATCAGATTTTAACCTTTTTTTTTTTTTAACAATTTTTGGTGAGAATGCTTGGAGTCTAACTTGAACAATCTTCAGAAAAAAAAAAAAAGAGAGGTTAATAGAAGCCTTGTAAATATGAATACTATTTTAAAAAAAAGTTGAGCGATACAACAGATCTTTTAGAAGCCAAAAAGAGGAGATTAAAGTCTTCAAAGATTTGTTTTGAATTATTTTCACCAAAATATTCTGCTGCTGGTAAAAATAAATAAATAAATAAATAAATAAATCACATTTATTTCACTGCCATTACTTGCTTGTTTTCTAAGAAGCTTGCCATAAATTAAATTGATAAAAAACTGATATACATGTTTCTTCTCCCAGAAGAAGTCTATAGCTTAGTAATGTATTAAATTTAGACTGCTTTTTCCTGACCTAGGTGATGCTACAGGTCTTTTCGTAGAGAGTGGAATTGCAGATAAACAGGCTGGCAGTTTCATCCTAACATTTAGAGAGAGAAATCTCAGCGTTTAGTAGTTTTGCTGCCACTGAAAACCTGAAGTAGAGGTAATCATTCCTCAGAATGAAAAAATAGGGTTATGACATTTATTTCTGCAGCCTCTTTAGAAGGTAAATGTTGGGTTATCACTCAGCACATATTTTGTGGCGTCCAGATCAGCAGATACAATAAACAAACAGAATTTCTATTTAATATTGAACTTTGTTTTTTTTCTCATACTTGTACATATAGGTATGCATATGATGTCAGTAACTCTGAAAGACGTCATCTGGTACCTCAAGATCTATACAGACAGAAGCTGTATTAAGTTGACCTTACAATGTAAATAAATTTCAACTATATTCAAACATCAGCTATTTAAGGATCTGATTTGTCCCACCAGTAATAGTGGACAGTCCAAACTGCTTATTAAAAAAGAAACTAGAATAAGTCTGATTTTGTTCTTATAATCATTGAGAGAGACTTAATGAGGAAGTTTTTCAACAGAATGTTAATGTTTCTTTCTCTTTTTGACTGTAACTCTCCTTTCTTCTGCCTTACTCAGTTCTCTTCTCTTCATGAAACATCATCCTATGCTTCTTCCATGTACTTCCAAATACTAGTCTCCGACCACCCCCCCCCCGCCCCCGCCCCCCCCAACAATCTAGAAAATGTCACAACACAGTCACATATCAATGTGGTTTTAGGAAAGGGTGCTAAATAAATCATTGTCTTTGCACTTAAGGATGCACTGTCAAGTCCTCTTGACTTCTCCAGTGTTTGTTGGCAGGGGCAGCAGTGGCTGCTGACTTTGCCACACTTTATGGGCAGCCACAGGGAAGGGACTTCATCTCCGCCAAGGCCAGTGGTTTCCACTATTCAGCCTGCATACCTTTACATTCCCAACAGCAACGGGTCTCACCTCAGCAACATTGTCAGTGAAACCCTTTCCTGCAACTCCTGAGCACTTCCCTTTTCCCTTGAAAAGTGAATCTCACTTTTCAAGCTTTAAGCAAAAAAAGCCATCAAAGTGTGACTCTCTGGAAATAATTATGTCAGCAGGGATTCAAAGGTAGGAGGTCACTCATGCCTTTCCAGAAAATAAATGCACAATGCAGAAAAGACAAGGCAAATGCTTTTCAGAGTTTGTTCTGCTGCATAAATTTCTACTGAAAAACATCTCTCCATTGCTAATGCAGAGATAACTTGACATTCACGTAACATGTGCATATTGAATAGAAGTGGATGATTTATAAAAGCAGTTTTCAATATTCCCCTGGGAAAAAAAGGAAGAAAAAAAAAAAAAAGAAAGCTGTTGGAAATTATTTAGTCTGCTCACTTTCCTTAAGGCATCTACTATGGAGATAAGAGAAATTGAAAATATATTGCTGAGACACAATCTTCATTGTCATAGTTATAATCATATCCTTAAAACACATATCTAAGCTATACCTACTCAGATAAAGGCTTTGACTTATAACACCTGAGGCATGGGCATATTTTAGGGCCTGCAAGGGGTTAATATGGTTCTGACCCTAACTATTGCCCATTTTAGGAGAGAACTGGCAACTGAAAAGTCCAGAAGTGATGTCCATGCTTTTATAATTATTTAGGTATAGAACCGATACCTCAAATTAAAGATTTGTGGATGTTTCAGTGAGCCCCCCCATTCTCTGCCACTTTTTAAAATTCTGTCAAAATTCAAGTTTCAGTGAAAGGCATTATTTGAAATTTTAATCTTTGCTATATTTTGACCAGTTAGCATGCATATCTTGGCAAGTCTAAGTAGTCCTGTCCTACAGCCTCACTGCATTAGCCAGAATGATTTGTTACAATAAAGGCAATACCAGTATTTTTGATCACAAAACTAAACAAAAAAGGTATTTGTGCAGGGAGTCTGGTTTGCTTGTTTATTTGTTTTTGACCAAAAATTTCAGCTTTATGAAAGAAGGATGGATGCTTCATGCTCCACCTTCACTTTCCAAGTGTTGCTTGAGGATGTGCAATACTCTTACAGGGGTACATGCCACAGATCAAACTCAGGTCCTTGGATCAGTCTGTGCTTGTCGTTTTGTCCCTGCTCTGCTCGTTCTCGGCATCCTGAAGAGCAAACCATGCCTGTGGAGGGTCTGTGCGTGTTCCACAACATTTCCACCTCTTGTGCCTGGCACATACCAGGCACTCGGCACTCAGAAGCCCCATGTGAACTCTGTAATAGCGCCAAGGATCTGGCCACAGCCGTACCCCCTACACACTGGCACTGTTTGAAATGTGCGGCAGCAAGGCATTGCCTGCTAACACTGCCCTGGTACCTCTGTCATCATCATCATCACGTGCCTGGTGCAGTCAGGAGCAAGAAGGAAGCAGAGCCTGCAAGGCTTACACTTTGCTACGGAACCTTTCATAGTGCGCTCTAGGTGCAAAGCTTTTGTACCTGGCAGGCTAATTTCACAGCCCACTTGCCATCCAGAGCATGCATGCCCATGAAAATCCATTTGGTTTGCAAAAAGGGCAATTGTGCAATGTTTTTGGTATACCTCTGGCTGAGGAGTGATATCTTGTCACCCCAGTGTGACATATGAGCTGTGCTGCAAACTCTATGAATGTTAAAAACAACAGTGGAGTGACGTGCAGCATCAGATAGCCTGCCTGCAGCTGCTAGTTTGCATTGAGTTCTCTTGACTGTAATGCAAGCCTGGCACCCAGCTCACCTGTACATTCATATATTTTGCTATCTAACTTCAGGTGTTTTAATCCCACCCCTTCTTGGTGGGAATCATTTACCTGAACATAGATATTTAGTGCCATTTCAAGTGCCATAGATTTGAAATGCCCTAGAACATTTGAGCATCTGATATCTCAAATTGCATTAGTAGCTTATATTTAGGTATCATTCTCCGTCTCCAGCCCGAGACCTGAAAAATGATGGGTACAAATCCTTTCTTGTCCATCCCACCAGCCTCTCAGACAAACTGCAGTCTCTTTGAGTTCATCAAAACATAAGTTTAAAATAAAGCACGAGTAAAATCTTAGACGGATCACAGTTCCTGAAAAAAAATGTAAAGATGGAGGGAATTAACACACAGTATCAAGAAAACCTTAAGTTTTGTTTTTGGGGGTGACAAAACCAAAATTCTGACATAAAATAATGCCTTTGGGGATAAAGGACTTTTGTGACTTAGAACAAAAATTTCGACAAATCACAATGACAGATACACTAGGGAAGAAACGTTTATTAAAGTCATAAATAAGACTCCCTAACTGCTATAAATGACAGAAAAGTAAGGGCTGCAACTGCAAGGCTTTCTAGTCAGAGTAGTTTTCTCTACTCGGGGAATGTGGAATATTTTCAGTGTAAACGAAGAAAAATGGATTTAAATTCTGAGAAAAAGAATTTTTGGTGAGCTACAGGACTCAAAATTATTCGTGAAAAAGACAGGTTAGAAATTTCACAGGTCCACACAAGATATATAACTTGTTTAAAATTGTATTGTGGTTAATTTCCAGTTCCCCGTCACTTGAGGTCGATCTTCCTTTATGCATACACCTTCAGTAATGGTCCAAAAAACAAAGAAGAGACCTTTCATAGTTTACTAAGTGAGAATACCAAGTTATACCTGAATCCAGGAATGGTACCCAGGCATCACAGGTAAGCTCTTAATATCACTGGCATGGTGAAAATGAGTTTATAGACCAGTGATCAATGTACTTACCTATGTGGGGGAAGGGGAGATCCTAAATCCTGCTGTAGCTTTACTTCTGTATGTTTAATATCCATCAAACCTTTCTTCTGGTGGAATTCCCTAATTCACCAGGAACAAGGATTTCATTCTCCTTCACTCTCTGAACTACTGTATATTGAATTCTTTCAGGCAAGTGGAACAAGAGCCAGAGGGAATATGAATATTCCCACCCTGCCTTATCCAGCAGGCTGTGGTGGCCTCAAGTGCAAATCAAGCTTCCTGGGCAGATGTCCAAATCCAGGTGTAATCACAAAAGTGCTGAACACATGAGGGTGATGGCAACTAAGGGCTCTGCATCCAACATCTGGACATTAGGAAAGATTTCTTTACTGTGAGGGTGGTCAAACACTGGAACAGGTTTCCTAGCGAGGTGGTGGATGTCCCACGCCTGTCAGTGTTCAAGAGACATTTGGATAATGCCCTCAGTAATACACTGTAACTTCTGGTTAGCCCTGAAGGGGTCAGGCAGTTGGACTTGGTGATCTCTGAAGGTCCCTTCCAACTGAACCACTCTCTATTCTATTCTATTCTATTCTATTCTATTCTATTCTATTCTATTCTATTCTATTCTATTCTATTCTATTCTATTCTATTCATTATCTCTCCTTCCTGCATTTTTTTTTTTGTGCCATTTTTTTGAGCCCAATCAGCCAAACAGTGCACCTCATGCAGATGTCCAGTGGGGTGAGTTAAAGCAAACAGCATTAGCTGTTCTACATTTTGGGGCAGAGGATTTCCAGGAACCTGTGATCTCTGATTCAGGATAATACAGCAGCTGAACAGAGAGGATTTGATGCTTTAAATTGTAGACTCATTTGTAAACCTCTTTGTGATTGCAGTTTCTGGACTCTTTGCTTGAGGGAAAAAAAAAAAAGATTCTGCATGAAACGGTAGTTTTGTCTAAATGCAAAGTGCCAGAGTCACAAGTGCTGTCAGCTGGCCCAGCTCCACTGCATACATTGCACTTAGCCAGCCAACATGTGCACTCAGAAACTAGGAAGGGGAGAATGTCTCACCCTCTGTTGTTCAAAACAATTTGCATGGCTGTCGTTTTAGATGTTTCCAGAGAAGACTATGCATGTTGTAAAGGAGCAAAATCATTCCACAGAATATGAAAATTGACAAAACAGTCAATCAAATCCCCAAAGTGTGTTGTGCCAGGATAATGCCTGAAGCTGCAATTGGCATGAGCAGGGTTTTGTTTTTTTTTGAATGGATATTCAAACAATAATACATTGACTGGAGTCCACAGCAGAGCACAAACAGCCACTAACTTTTTATCTGTCATTTAGAAGGCTGGCTGATGTAGGAAACAGAAACAGTTAATTTCTGATGGAGAATGACAGAGAAATCAAAGACTCTCTAGCTGTGAGCTGATCCAGTGCAGGCAGCCATACCAGCGTGTAGGACATGGTGTCTGGAACCATCTGTGCCCAGGGCTCCCAGCTGAGGCTGCCTGCGGCACAGCCCCAGTCTTCACAGAGCCACAGACCTGCAGCTGCCCAGGGAGGGTTATGGTCTGAGGGACCTCAGAGTACATTGGTGGGTGCTGTAATCGCTGAATGTCACCTACATGGCAGCCAGGAGGGTGCCTGTAGACCACAGAATTCACAGTGGTAAAGGGCTTTGGGCCGGAAAGTTGTTATCTTGTGGTTAGATGTGTGGTGAGATGGTATTTCTCCACTAATAGATGGTGTGGAGATGTAGAATAGCTCCTGCCCTTCATGTTGTTCAATGTATACTTCTTCCAACTGCTTTTTTTTCTCAAAAAGCCAGAGGAGGATTGTCATGGCAGAGGCATACTGTACAAGAGCCACACTTGTGGGCTAACACGGGAGAACCAACTTAAAACTGAGCTCTCCTCTGAAGAAACACTCCCAACCTGGAGAGGAAGAGTTGATTTACCGAGGCATGAAAAATCACCAATAAAAATTAAATATGAATATCTTTAACAGTAAGAATTGAAGCAAATTTTTCATGATGTATTTGGTGAGACCACTGGAGCAGGTTGCCCAGAGAAGTTGTGTATGCCCCATTACTGGAACTGCTCGAAGTCACATTGGACAGAGCTTTGAGCAACCTGGTCTAGTGGGTGGCATCCCTGCCCATGACAGGTGGGTTGGAGCTAGACAATCTTTCAGCCCTTCCAACCCAAATCATTCTGTTATTCTATGATTCTATATTTCAATTTAACACGCTCAGCCCTCTGTCAAGAAAAGTTTTATGGAAAGGCAAACTATGCTTCTCGGCAATGGAAATGATTTGACTGTCTTTCTGAAGTAGGAACTGGCTCATATTCTCTGCTAAGATGCTAAGGCAGGAGGAATAGCTCATTTGGGTTGTAATTGAAGGAGAAAGTGGGCAACAAACATGTCCTTCCCCGTTCATACATTGGGAACATATTATTTCAACATCAATTGGCAACTCAAAATTTAATTTATTTCCCTTCTGCTGTGTTAGACAAGGAAATTTATTGAAATATCATTTTTAAGGAACAGTACAAACAGACAACAGATTCATGTCAATGCTTAAATAGCTAAGAAACTAAAACAATTTCCACTAAAGATCAGAGCTTTCTTTTTATATGTGTTTCTTCATAGATGTCAGAGTTAGGGGGCTGAAATTACTCTGAACTTTCTGGAAGTGATAATTTTAGGAAGTTTGACCAATAGTAACAGAAAAAATAAGGAAAGCTAAGCATTTATTTCATTCAGTGCAGTGTAGTATGGTGTTCATTTTGTACATTGTGTTACACAAACAATGAGACTATTGATTTTGTGTAGTTTCACCTTCACCTTTTCCTCTTGTTTTTTAGCTTGTTTCTGTCTCCACATGGTGGAACTTAGGAGAAACACGTTTCAAAACACTAAGAAATAAAAAGAAGTAAAAAAAAAACTGAACAAAGACTGACAGCTGGAGGCTCCAGTTTGGGACGTATGTGGCACTCACCAAGTCATATAGTAGATGACAAATTTTGATTTAGATGCAAGACAAAACACCTAAAGACTGTTGTGAAGTTCCCGTAATGAACTTTTGGACAAAGACATTAGTTTTTCTCAAGGAAAGAAGCTTGCCTGTCCAGAATGAAGTGCATTATGAGTGGACACCTAAGCCCAGCAAGACATTCAAAAAGAGTGACCCAGGATAGAAAAGCATACAAAAGCTCAGAATAAATTCCACAAAGAAATAGCAGAAAAAGCTGCGTATCCTTTGCCAAACAACACTGCCAATGCCAAGCATATGAAAAAAGATACAAAACCTTAGATGCACACTTCTATGGTGCAAGTGCACAGGAGGAACAACATACACCACCATATTGCTAGCTCAAACAAACCTTGCAGGACAACACTGCAACAGATGACAAGTGGACAGTCAGCCTGAGTGCTAATGTCACAGGAGCAGAAGCAAAAATGGTGCCAAAAGCAAGCATTTTTGCTCCTATGGAAAAAGAAAAAACAAAAGCAAACAAACAAAACAGAAAAAGAAACAAACAAAGAAACAACAAAAAAAAACCCACCAACCTTATGGACAAAAGGAAACAGACTGCCATAATCCAACTCTTATAATCAGGGAAGTGTCACCACAGAGCTCAGTGTTGGAGTTCTACATGTGCCTTGGAGCAGGAACCCATGAGCCAGGGAAGCCCCTGATGGTGGGCAGCCACCCACTCAGGTGGTCCCCTTGGGCTCCAGCTTCCCCAGCGGAGGAGGTTCTTGTCCGTGGGGACTTTTGCTGCAGGGCATCACTGTCCTTCCCCAGGGATGGCCCATTCTGCTTCCTCAAGAGTGCTGGGCTGCGGCTTCTTGGCTTTGCTGCCCTTCTCTTCCCATGGGCTGCTCTCCACCTGCATCTCTGCAGCCTGCTCCACAACTGGCCGTTTCACCATGCCTTTGCAGCTGATTCGCTCATTGTTTCTCTGGTCACAACTTAGTGCATGTGAGTCTCTGAGCAAGCAAAAGGAAGGGTATGGTAGAGGTATCTTTACATTATTTTTTTTTCCAGGCTTTTGTCATGTGAGGAGTTTATACCCCATTATACAGAGCAAGGAAAATCTGTCACCTGTAATAGTACTAGGGGAAAACACCACCTTACAACCTTTGGTTTCATCAAAGAGATGCATTTGCTGGAGATGGCAGGGTAGCCAGCTGTGTCAAATATGTGCTGAGGTTATATTCAGAGGAAGAAGTTCACACCTATGTTCTATGCACTGCACTTGAAAAATCTCAGTGATCTCATACAAAAAGCCCTGTCTCAGGCAAGACAGTAGCAAACTAGGCTCGTTTCCTCAGAATCACAGCAATGACGAGAGCCAACAAATGTTCAGCACGCACAGTTCAGATCTGAGAATAAAACCTTCATTTAGACGTCAACACAAAGGAGCTAAATTGTCATATTGAAATGGAACATTTTCTATTACCTAGAAAGGAAAGGAATATTTAGAGAAATGATAAACACAAGTGATTTTTCCATGCTTAATGAACCAGGAGGCTGTAGGAAATTGGTATCCCAATAAAGATAGAACACTCTTTCTGGACTGTAATCCTAAAGAAAGAGATTAAAGGAGTAGATAAAATTTCAGTCATGAGTTGCTATGATGATAAATGCAAAACAAATTTATTCACTGATGGCTCTAAGAAAATCATTGCACAATACTTTACAATGGTGTGGTCAAAACTTAAAAATCCCAGTAGAGTAAGCATCATAGGAATGAACAAAAACCAAGTTGTCAATAAACTCAAATAAATAATGTGGCTTTGGTCTCAGTCCATGGCTGAAAAATGTTTGATGTTTTTATTTATGGGAGACCACTATTAGCTGACACTGACCATAAACCACTTGTTGACAGGGCCAAAAGGTGCCTGGCAACCCATTCTGCTGCAGCTAAGAATAGAGATTGTTTTTTCAGCTACAAATGTATGATTTGCAAATTGAATACCAACTGGGGAAAGAATTAGTGGCTGCAGACACACTTCAGAGCGTTTTGACAGCGTGATGGAGCTAAGTCAAGAGGTATGTTATGTACTGTGAATCTGATTAAAAATGTGGTCTGGTTTCAGGTGAAAATGAGAAGTATTATTCCTGGCACTATTGTTAGGAACAAGACCCTACACAAAACAGTGCTGCAGAACCAGTACAGTGTATTCCTAGACCCTATTGTAAGGGAAGGCTTTTAGTACTGTTGAGATTTTATTTGAAAGCACCAACATAATGATTCCCAAGCTATTACGGGGAAAAAAAAAATTGCATCAAAGGATGGGTGTAAGGATGATTTACAGAATCAGAAATGTAAGAATAAGAAAAGACCTTAATGTTGACCCAAAAAGAACAATTGCTTTCATTAAGGCTGTCTCACTTACCATAGGTACAAGGAATATATAGCGTCTTCTGAAAGAGCCAATGCCTGTGGTGTAGGAAGGCTTGGTCCATTAAGGAATTACAGACTTTTTTTTTACATTAGGTATTTTTTTTTTTTATTATGAGGCTTTTTCACAGTTGTTCTGTCTTCTCTGATATTACAACACTAGACAGTAACTCTGCTTAAACAAATGATTATATGCATTTATTTTTGAAGAACATGGTATGCCTGGCCTGACTACAGCATGATTTTCAGTAGGAATGAGTTTGCAGTGAAGCTTGAATTTAAAAATGCAATTAACAAGTTTAAATTACTTCTAGCTTAAGTAGTTGGAAGAAGTTCATGCCAAAAATATACTACCTACCTAAAAAGATACTGAGATTGACATGCACCTGTATTTAATACCACTCAATTAAAGTAAGAATATCACTAAGGAAATATAAGACTTTTTTTTTTTTTTCTGCAGAAGACTGAAACAAGATACCTTTGCTGCTGTGCACTGATATTAGGCATTGAAACTTTTTGGAAACAAATGAACAACAAGAAAAATTTCATACGGCTTGGAATATAATTACTTCAAATGGCATTGCAATAGCATTGGGGTAACAAGAACTACCTCTATCTTTTGATGAGATAGTTACTCAAGGTGGGTAAATATAATGAAGAAACAAATAGAACACCTCAATTTATCACTGAAAGAGTGGCCATAAGTCATCTGCTGTGGAGAATGCAGCTGCAGGCGGGCCACAGATACAGCAGAATGAGATAGCTGATCCGAAGCACAGCAAAGCCAGAAAGAGTGAATGCACCACTTCCTAACATAACTGGGGTATTGTAGTGGTAGCACCACAGGTCCAGGCAAAATTGTAAATCACAGATAAGTTGTAATGTAGGTGAATGTGAAACACACGGAGAAAAATCTCTAACTAGACATACCCACTGAAGGGATCTAAAACATTTATTGCATCTCTGGAAATGGATCTTGGAAGTGTTGTGGATCATTGTAGAAAGATGCCTGCTCGGTACTTAAAGCATTAGAAATTATCAGAAAAGGAAAAAAAAATCAAATAAAAGAAAAAAGAAAAGAAAAAATGTCATGCCACTGTGTGTTCACAACTTGTGCACTGCTCATAATCGTGTTCTCCCAGACCATGGACAGGTCTAATAGAATTAGGACAGTGGAAAGTGACAGAGGAAGGTGGCAAGGATGAGTAGGACTATAAGATAACTGCTTTATAAGCAGATAGATTAGCATCCTTTAGTACAGAAAAAGATTCCTTAGGAAAATATTTTAAGAGTATGAAATCATAAGCACCATGGAGAACATGAACAGGGAGTGATTATTCACTAGTCACAACACAGGGATAAAGAAATGAATCTAAGCAGCAACTTTAAAGCAAACAGATGTAGTTACAAACATAACTGTTGTAGATTGATTGCGGCAGGATGTTAGGGAATAAGAAAAAAAAATGGTTCAAATTTGCCTAGATAAATTCATGAATGAAAAGACAATTGAGAACCATTAAACTCAAAGAAACAGGTAAAAATGCTGCCAACAGCCAGGTTGGAGGAAGCTGGGACAGGAAAGGTATGTCAAGGGAAGCATGACCTCATGATACCCTTTTTCTCACAATGTGTTATTGGGAACACAGATAGGACTATGGATTGCATATACCTTATTTTGGCCTCAGCATAACCCTACACAGGTCCCAGGCAGTGGTAGTGTCCAGGACTTATACCTTAGAATATATGGAAAAATCTCAGCAAAATCCATCAAGACCCAAAAGAAGGCAGAAAGAAACCTTCAGGCAGAAGGCTTCTGAGAATATTTTAAAGGGGAATAGAGAGAAAGCAGAAAAACATGCTCGTCCCATATTGTCATCTTGTTATGGTTTTGGCTGGGGTAGAGTTAAATTCTCTTCGCAGAGGTTCACACGATGCTGTGTTTTGGATTTTTTGATGAAGATAATGGTGATGTTTTCAGTTGCTGCAGAGCAGTGTTTACACAAAGCCAAGGACTTTTCAGCTCCTCATGCTGCCCTGCCAGTGAGGAGGCTGGGGGTGCACAAGAAACTGGGAGGGGACAGGATCAGGACAGCTGACCCAAATTGACCAAAGGAATGTCCCATACCGTGTGGTGTCATGCTGAACAATAAAACTGGGGGGGCTGGCCGGGGCAAAGCGGGGGCCGCTGGTCGGGAACAGGCTGGGCATCGGTCAGCGGGTGGTGAGCAATTGCATTGTGCGCTGCATTGTGTACACTTGCTTTGTATATTCTTTTACTATTATCATTAGTAGTAGTAGTATCATTATTTTCCCTTTCATTTCTGTCCTATTAAACTGTCTTTATCTCAACCCACGAGCTTTTACTTTTTTGTTATGATTCTCTCCCCCATCCCACTGGGTTGTGGGGGGAGAGTGAGCGAACGGCTGTGTGGTGCTGAGCTGCCTGCCGGGTTAGACCACAACACGTCTATAGAGAGTTTATTGGCATGTCAGATTCAGAGAAAGGAAAGTCATAGAATCACAGAATCACAGTCTGGAGGCTGGATGACTGCTCTGGAGATCATCTGTTCCACCTCCCTGCTCACTGGGAGTCACGGCAAGGTCATCTACAGCCAGCTGCCCAGGACCACGTCCAGCTGGGTTTTGAACATCTCCGCAAGTGGAAACTCCACTATCTCGCTGAGCAGCCTGTGCCAGTGTTTGGTCACCCTCACAGTAAATAATTTTCTTCTCATGTTTACATGGAATTTCTCCTATTTCACTTTGTGGCCATTGCCTTTTGTCCTGTCACTCGATACCACTGAGAAGAGTCTTGCTTCATCTTTACTCCCTCCCATCATATATTTACACACATTGAAAAGATCCCCCTGAGCCTCTTCTTCTCCAGGCTGAACAGTTCCAGCTCTCTCAGCCTCTCCTCATATGTTTCATGTCTAAACCCCTTCACCATCTGTACGGCCTTTTGCTGGACTTGCATTGGTATGCCCATGTCTCTGTCATACTAGGGAGCCTAGACTTTGACCCAGCACTCCAGATGTGTCTCACCAATGCTGAGTAGAAGGGAAAGATCACCTTCTTCAACCTACTAGCAATGCTCCCCTTCATGCAGTCCAGGATGGTGTTAGATGTCCTTGCTGCAAGACCACATTGCTGGCTCATGTTCATCTTGGTGTCCACCAAGATCCTTAGCACCTTTTCTGCCAAACTGTTTTCCATCCTGTTGGTCCCCAGCATGTACTGGTGCATGGGTTTATTCTTTCCCAGTGGCAGGACTTGGCATTTCCCTTTGTTGAACTTCATGAGATACCCACTGGCCCCTTTCTCCAGCCTGTCTAGGACCTTCTGAATGTTGGTACACACATCTGGTATATCAGCCACTCCTCCCAGTTCTGTATCACCTGCAAACTTGCTGAGAATGTACTCTATCCCATCATCCAGGTTATTAATGAAGATTTAAAATATCAGTGACCTCAGTATCAACCCCTGGGGTACACCACTAGTGGCAGGCCTCCAGCTGGACTTAGTGTCACAGACAGATCACAACCTTTTCAGCCCAGCAGTTCAACCAGTTCTTTATTTACCTCACTGCCCACTTATCTAATCTATACTTCCTCGGTTTGTCTATGTTATCAGAGACAGTGTCAAAAGCCTTACTAAAATCAGGATAAACAATATCCGCTGCTCTCTGCTCATCCATCGAACTAGTCATCTAGACATAGCAGGCTGTCAGGATGATCAGGCACAACTTCCCCTTCATATGTTCATGCCAATTACTCCTAATGNCACACGATTTCTGGGAAAGGGTTCCTAAAGATGTTCACTTAATGGAAATGTTTCTGCACTGTCATGGTTTTGGCTGAGATAGAGTTCAATTCTCTTCGTAGAAGTTCACACAATGCTGTGTTTTGGATTTTTTGATGAAGATAATGGAGATGTTTTCAGTTGCTGCACAGCAGTGTTTATATAGAGCCAAGGACTTTCCAGCTCCTCGTATTGCCCTGCCAGTGAGGAGGCTGGGGGTGCACAAGAAACTGGGAGGGGACAGGATCAGGACAGCTGACCCAAATTGACCAAAGGAATGTCCCATACCGTGTGGTGTCATGCTGAACAATAAAACTGGGGGGGCTGGCCGGGGCAAAGCGGGGGCCGCTGGTCGGGAACAGGCTGGGCATCGGTCAGCGGGTGGTGAGCAATTGCAATGTGCGCTGCATTGTGTACACTTGCTTTGTATATTCTTTTACTATTATCATTAGTAGTAGTAGTATCATTATTTTCCCTTTCATTTCTGTCCTATTAAACTGTCTTTATCTCAACCCACGAGCTTTTACTTTTTTGTTATGATTCTCTCCCCCATCCCACTGGGTTGTGGGGGGAGAGTGAGCGAACGGCTGTGTGGTGCTGAGCTGCCTGCCGGGTTAGACCACAACACGTCTATAGAGAGTTTATTGGCATGTCAGATTCAGAGAAAGGAAAGTCATAGAATCACAGAATCACAGTCTGGAGGCTGGATGACTGCTCTGGAGATCATCTGTTCCACCTCCCTGCTCACTGGGAGTCACGGCAAGGTCATCTACAGCCAGCTGCCCAGGACCACGTCCAGCTGGGTTTTGAACATCTCCGCAAGTGGAAACTCCACTATCTCGCTGAGCAGCCTGTGCCAGTGTTTGGTCACCCTCACAGTAAATAATTTTCTTCTCATGTTTACATGGAATTTCTCCTATTTCACTTTGTGGCCATTGCCTTTTGTCCTGTCACTCGATACCACTGAGAAGAGTCTTGCTTCATCTTTACTCCCTCCCATCATATATTTACACACATTGAAAAGATCCCCCTGAGCCTCTTCTTCTCCAGGCTGAACAGTTCCAGCTCTCTCAGCCTCTCCTCATATGTTTCATGTCTAAACCCCTTCACCATCTGTACGGCCTTTTGCTGGACTTGCATTGGTATGCCCATGTCTCTGTCATACTAGGGAGCCTAGACTTTGACCCAGCACTCCAGATGTGTCTCACCAATGCTGAGTAGAAGGGAAAGATCACCTTCTTCAACCTACTAGCAATGCTCCCCTTCATGCAGTCCAGGATGGTGTTAGATGTCCTTGCTGCAAGACCACATTGCTGGCTCATGTTCATCTTGGTGTCCACCAAGATCCTTAGCACCTTTTCTGCCAAACTGTTTTCCATCCTGTTGGTCCCCAGCATGTACTGGTGCATGGGTTTATTCTTTCCCAGTGGCAGGACTTGGCATTTCCCTTTGTTGAACTTCATGAGATACCCACTGGCCCCTTTCTCCAGCCTGTCTAGGACCTTCTGAATGTTGGTACACACATCTGGTATATCAGCCACTCCTCCCAGTTCTGTATCACCTGCAAACTTGCTGAGAATGTACTCTATCCCATCATCCAGGTTATTAATGAAGATTTAAAATATCAGTGACCTCAGTATCAACCCCTGGGGTACACCACTAGTGGCAGGCCTCCAGCTGGACTTAGTGTCACAGACAGATCACAACCTTTTCAGCCCAGCAGTTCAACCAGTTCTTTATTTACCTCACTGCCCACTTATCTAATCTATACTTCCTCGGTTTGTCTATGTTATCAGAGACAGTGTCAAAAGCCTTACTAAAATCAGGATAAACAATATCCGCTGCTCTCTGCTCATCCATCGAACTAGTCATCTAGACATAGCAGGCTGTCAGGATGATCAGGCACAACTTCCCCTTCATATGTTCATGCCAATTACTCCTAATGACCCTCTTGACTTGGATGTTTGGGTATGATTTCCAGGAAGCCGGTATGATTTCCTAGTTGCTTCAGGATCTTCCCAGGGGTTGAGGTGAGGCTTAGAGGCCTGTAGTTCCCAAGATCCTTTCTTTCCCTTCTCTGAGATACGAGTGACATTTGCTTTCTTCAAGAATCTCCCCTGATCACCACGACCTTTCAAAGATAGTTGAGAGTGACATCGGCCAGCTCCCTCAGCATTCATGGGCACAAACTATCAGGTCCCATGGAACTCTGCATGTCCATTTTGTTTAAATGCTTCCTCATATGATCATCTTCCACCATGGATAAGGCCCCATTGCTCCAGCCTTTCCCACTGATCTCAGGAGACTAGGATACTTGAAGGCTGTTCTTGCCACTAAAGACTGAGGTCAAGAAGACATTGAGTACATCAGACTTTTCGATGTCCTTCATCACCAGGCCACCTCCTCCATTCAGCAGCGGGCCCACATTTTCCCTAGTCTTCTTTCTGCTGCTGTTTTAAGTGTAGAAGCCTTTTTTCTTTTTCTTCACATCCCTCGCCAGATTCTACTTGATGCAGATTCTGGCTTTCTTAATCTGCACACTCAAATAGTGTCTCTATCCATACTCCTCCAGTGCGACCTATTCCTGCTTCCACTTCCTTTTTATATTTCAGATTTGTGAGAAGCTCCTTCTCATCCATGCAGACCTCCTGGCACCTTTACTTGATTGTCTGCACATGGAGAAGGGCTGGTATTGAGCTTGAAGGAGGAGATCCTTGAGAACTGACCCTGGTACCCTTCTCTGCAGGACAGTATTCCATGGGTTTCTTCAAAACAGATCCCCGAATAGGCAAAAGTCTGCTCTCCTGAAGTCCGGGGCTGGGATCCTGCTCCTTGCCTTGCTCCCTCTTCTCAGGATCCTGAATTTCACCATCTCATGGTCACTGCAGCCAAGGCTGCCCCCAGCCTTCACACTCCTGACACATTCTTCCTTAAGTATCAGGTCCAGCAGAGAGTCTCTCCTCATTTGCTCCTCAATTGCCTGTGTTTGGAGGGGCTCAGATGCCACTTGTTTGGAGGCTTTGTGGACCCACCCAGCTGCCAGCCCCTGCCTTGTTACCAGGGCACTGGCTCCCCTCCTGGTGCTGCAGATTACAGGTGGGGCAGGAGCTGTCCTCCTGGTACCAGAAGTGACCAGCGTCCAGCCTTTGCCACCACAGTAGTCTCCATTTCCCAGAAACATAGGCACACACATTGCTTTCCTCTTATCAGTGTAGCTAGGGGTTCAGGCTCTGGTTCCTGCAGGGTTTTGGAGAAGTTCCAGTCACTCTCCTGTTTGTCATCCCTAATGATGCACAGCATCCTGACCCACTCCTGCAGCTTCCTTACTTAGTAGCATGGACAAGGAAGGAGTCCATCTGCCCTGGGCACCTGTTAAGAGTCCCTGGATGTCCCTACAGCCCCTGACTGCAGAGCTACATCCACTCTTGGGAACTCACTCTGGGATGAGGTCTCTGACGTGCAGGGGTAGGTGCTCCTAGGGAGCCGGAAACCATGCTCTGCCATGCACCGCTGCCGTTGTAGAAGATGCAGATGCTGTTCTGAGCAGAGATGCTGGTTCTATTGTAGAAGATGCAGATGCTGTTCTGGGCAGAGATGCTGGCTCCTTCTGTGTGCTGTTCTCCACAAACTGTTGTGTTTATTGCTGCACATTGGGAGCAGGCTAGCCAAATCAGAAAACTCTCAGTTATTTTTGGCTTTGTGCTGGACTTGCAAGCAGAGCATCAACTATTGGCAGCTCTCCTTCCCAGCAAATGTACGAACTTCACTCAGTCCTCCAAAACAGCTGGAAATTTAATTAAGTCAAGACGCTTGTCCCTGTGTAGACCCTCACAGACTAATAACGAAGACTCAGGTCTCTTCCAGTCTTTTTCTAGAGCCTCACAGTCTCTTTAAGGTTCACAGCTGTTCACCTCATTATTTGGAAGCACACAAGGGCTCAAGACTCTAAAATTCTCTCAACTCTCTGTTTAGCCACTTTCTCAGGTATTTCAGTCTAGACTTACAAATTATATGGATACCCTAGAACTTTCTTTTTCTGTGCTTCAATTTCCTACTTGTAAAATAAGCATAATATACCTTCAGGCCACCTGGTATGTAAAATTATGAAACTGTGAAAACAAATCATGCTACTTAACAATTACTGTGTTGCTCAATCTGAGCTATTCCACTTATATGGGTCAATTCCTAATTTAAAAATATTTTGCTGGATCATTTTTCTTTGTTTTCTAAAACAGAAATTAAAAATACAAGACTATTCTATGTAATTTCATGTAATGCAAATTCCAATTCCCACACAAGTCTCACAGTCAATACTATTTAGAAACCTGTGAGGGAATTAATGATAATGAGAAAAACCTCTTTAGGGGGTTAATTTTAAGAGTGTACTGTAAACAAGAAATGAGGCCACATGCTGAACAAAGCAGAATAAAAATTTAATGAGTTGCTACCCTCTAAGTAAGATGCCATCTATCCTTTTAGTAAATGAGGATGAAATCTTGTGAAAGAAGTAGCATTTGTTCAGGTAATTAGAGACTATATCATAGCACATGCCATATGCATATATACATATATACAAGGAAACTAAAATAAAGTTGAAGAGGATCTTTAATTAAGTTTCCTCAAGTTAATTAAAGAAAACCTTAAGGCAATCCTACCAGCTGCTTTCCAGAGCCTATGAGGAGGTCATCAAGATGACAGAGTCAGGCAGGATGAGAGAGAAAGGACCTAAACTGCAACAAGAAAGGTTCAGATTAGATGGAAAAAAAAACTTTCACAATGTGAGGACAGCCTAGCAGTGGAGCAGGCTTCCCAGAGACTGCACATTTTCAAGATCCACCTAAAACCATGAGCAACCTTGTCTGCCTCTCTAGCTGACCTTGCATTGAGCAGGAGGTTGCACTTAGCAGGTCCCTTCCCACCTGAATTATCCTGTGATTCTGTGAATTTGCTTTTTCATCCCATTAGACTGCTTAAACCTTATTATTCTTTATGCATCATATTTATGCATCGCCATGAAAAGCTTGCAAGGGCAGCCATTTGTGCTTTCTCCTGTAGCTAAACGGCTTTCAGTGAAAAACCTTCGCAAACCAACGGCCATCTGAAATAAGCTGATGACATTGATTTCTAAGTTCTTGTTTCAGATCCTTCATGGCAATTTAAAATAATGCTCATATTGATCCCCACAAGTAAGTATTGCTGGGGGATGGCTCTTTCCACTGAGGTATCCAAAGCTGTCATACAGCACTATCAGAATTGATCATTTTATTTCTAGCTTCTGTCTTTAAATCTGAATGTACAAGTAACTGTGCTAACTGTGGAGGAAATTAGGACCAAGCCAGTTATTGCTTCTTTTTTTTTTTTATTTTTTACAAATGTATATAAATTTAGGATGGTCTGGTGATCTTAAAACATGAGACATCTTATCACAACACAGTAGGGCAGCATACGCTATCTTCCTTAACAGTAAAAGGATCTGGGAAAATCATAGAATCAGAGAATCATAGAACATCCTGAGTTGTAAGGGACCTACAAGAACCATCCAGTCCAACTCCTGGCTCCACACAGGACCACCCAAAAGTCAGACCATATGTCTGGGAGTGTTGTCCAAATGCTTCTCGAACTCCAACAAGCTCAGTGCTGTGACCACTTCCCTGGGGAGCCTGTTCCAGCGCCCGACCACCCTCTCGGTGAAGAACCTTTTCCTAACATCCAGCCTGAACCTCTCCTGTCACAGCTCCATGCCATTCCCTTGGGTGAAATAAAAAAATAAATTACTCCAGAGGATGCTTTTGCTTATAGGAGAAGAAAATCCATCTTCTCCCCTTTCCTTTTTTTTTTTATTGTGAGAGAGAATTTTGGGGGGAAGAAGACGTCAAGACCAGGATGTTCCACACTGAATATGAACTTGGAGAGATTTGTAAAGATCATCTGGGAAGATTGGGCTACAAAGGGGCTACAGAGCCCTCAACACTAGCTTGGTAGATCTTTTTCCAGTGAATAATAATTGATAAAACCAGGCTTTTAATCAGCCTGAATTTAAGTAATAAATTCAATCCAGATGTATTGAACAGTTTTAAGTGGGTTGTTTTGTTTGCTTTTATGAACCAGACACTCAAAACCAGAACAGAAGAAAAAGGAGTAATGTTCTCCAGTCACACAAGGGCTCAAGAACCACAGCTTTTCAGGATTTTTCAGGAATCTGCATGATACTAGAGATGCAAATTAAGTTCCATTTTCTGTCTGAAGGACTTGAAACCTAATTTCTTACCTTCCTGGTGAAAATCAAGCAAACAAGTTGTCCTGACTTCCACTCTGTGATTTAAAGAATATATACATCTTTTTTTTTCCTAATGGACCATAAGAATATCAACAGGAATTAGACAGAAAGTGCAACTTGGAGTTGGCCTGCCAGTCTAGAGAGTGCAGTGCTATGCCAGGGTATGGGGCATGTAGGAGAGGAAAAAATTCAGCCTGTCATAGCTTGGGCGAGAAATCTGATCCCTGAATGTATGGAGAAAAGGCATGAAATTGCCACATCATATTTTATTAAGCTGATGCTTTATTTCTTTGGCTTTTCTTCCAAATACCTTAATGTTTTTGTTTGTGCCAAATGGGAACATTCTGTGTCAGAACATCTATTTTTTGTTCTTGCCAAAATAAAAACTTAGAATTTGGTTGGCACCAATTTTTCTTTCTCATTTCCTGTTTTAAAGCAGAACTGAAAAAACAAAACAAATAAACAAACAAAAAAAAATACAAAAAAAAACCAGTAATTCATACAAAGCTTTGCTGCAGGTTTGCAGGGGTTATTCAGTTTAGAGCTGGATCTAGAGAGCTCTTTCCAGCCCTGGAATAAGTAGGCACAGCTCCCGTTGGCTTTAAAGTTTATCCTGGTAACCATCCAGGCTGTGTTTGAGCCATGGGATAGAAAATAATGTAACTGAAGTGGAGTTAATAAAACTTTTAGACACTCATTAAATAATGCACCTTTAATGCTCCAGACACAATAATGTCTGTGCTACTAAAATTAACAAAAGTTCTTCTTGTCCTTGCCTTGCAGAGTGGTCCTATCTCATATTACTGATAAACCCTGGAAATACAGGGACTGTTCCTTCTGCATGTATCCTTCACAGCGTAGTTCTAAGGATACATGCTGTACCTTGGGCTGTGTCAGGATCTACTGTGCTTCCTTCTCATCTATTCATTTGTTTCACTCTTCAATGTGCAAGATTCTCTCCTATTGCCATGGGGATAGCCATTCGGTCAGAAAACTGTTTATTTCATTTCAAACACTTAAATGGTAACGGTGGGCTCAGGTTCATTCCAGCTTTTACTCCTGGTGAGGATAAAAACAAATCCTTCATTTTAAAATACGCTTTGATTTCAAAATGGCCTGTTTGATTTTGTTTGCTTCCACCTGCATCTAGCAATGATTCTTGGAAAAAAAGATCTTTCTTCTCCAGCATCATAAATCTGAAAAAGAAAGATATATTCTTCTTTTCCCACTTTTGTTCTTTTCACACGTGTACTAGATTTAAAAGGCTCTTCAGACCTCTGTTGCTACCAGACGTGATCCCTTGCCAGACCTATCAGACTTCCTGTGAAATAAGGTTTCCTGTCATACTACGGTACAGCTGTCATCTTAACCCTCGGTGCTGTAAACAAGCAGTTGCTGGCAGAGGACCATAAACAGAACTATAATCTATGTACCTCAATTTTCCACGTCTGGCCAAGAAAGGCATCTCTCCATGACATCATTCCATCTCATCCATTTCCCTGTCTCCTCAGCCTTACAAAGCTTTTATCCTCCTTTTTATTTCTTCTGCATCCATTTTCCTTGCATCCCTTTGAATCATTTCTCTGTGCCGTTTTGGTTACTGTAGCCCAGCAGTGACTCATGGAAACGCCTTTGGACTCCTCGCCTATTTATTCTACCAGCCATATCCTGTTATTTGTCTGTCTCTCAACTATTCTTGTAACTGGACACTTTCTGCCTGCCTTTACAAATGTCTCTTTTCTTGCTTAGCATTGTCTGTCTTGAACATGCAGCCTCAGTGTTGCTTCAGTGTTTTTCTTGTCTATAATTTTCCATGCTCTGCTGACCAAAAAAACTCTACCTCTTTGGCAGCTTAGACAAATGCATCCTTCCACCTTCCTACTTCTGCTTTGGAAAAGAATTGACCTCTTCTTCTTACACTGACTGCCAGTTGTCAGCTCTCTTCTCTCACTGCAGGGAGCCCAGCACTGACCCTGGCAGAGGCCAAAGGTCTACCCCTTAACCCTAGTTCCTTTAACCCTCATTCCTTTAACCCCTGTCCTAACACTCATGGTACAGTGACTTCTGTGCATCTTGCATGTGAGTTTTCTTTATCTGTGCATCTTATCTACCAGTTAAGTTAAAATATTACCCACTTATGTATGTTGAAAATTGGGTGATTTTGTTTCTTCCTCTGTAACAGACTTACAGCAGGAAAATGGAGGAGAAAAGAAGGAAAAGACAGCAGAAAAGAGAAGACAGAATCTTTACTCTGTGTATTTTGTTTCATCTCCCATAACATTTCTTCTTTCTTTTTCTTGACACCCCTTTACTAGAATATTAGCAGTGTACATCTAAGGGACAAAAAACACGTATTCTGCATTCTGCTCTACTGAGGAGCCTGAGATTACCATTACAGATGACATCCATAGGATAAAAATCCCTAGTGGTATGTGCCAGTAATATCTTTGTTAATGTTTTTGCTACCAAATAATATAAATCATTTCTTTCTTGTTCTATTAGCTTTAGCAGAATTTTCTTCCTATCTCATCATCTATGCTTCTCAAAGCACCACTTCCTTGTGATGTACTTTGCTTCAGTCTCAAAGTTAACATTCTACTGCACAAAGACTTCTGAATTTAAAATGACAAAGAAAGTTTCTAGCTCCTTCTTGTAGAAGCTGTGCTAGCCAGTCTTGGACCAGGGCTCCAAGGAAACAAGGAGTTTTATACTTCCTTCCCTCCCTCAGAATCCAGCTTCAAAAACTGCAAGCTCCAGTGAGGACTCTGGTATCAGGTGGGCTTCAGAGCACAGTCAGTACTTACAACTGCAGGAACCTTCCATGCCAGCACTCCTGCAGAGACATTCCCACTAAAATAAAGGGTCTCTGTGAAAAACAAATGTTATTTTCAGGGATCACTTGCAGCTTTAGACTCTAAAACCAAAGGTACCTGAAAGAAAAATATTTCTTTATGGGCAGAACATATGTCGCTAGGGGCAAAGCAGAAATCTTCAGAGAAATCTTAGGGTTTCAATATTAGCTATCCAGCTGGCATTGAATCTCATTGGCAGATAAAGAGTCTAAGATCTTTGCGCCTGTAATTTTTTAAATGTCAGTCACAATCACTTTAAAGCTCAAGAACTTCTACCCTACAAGCCCACTGTTCATTAAATGCTCCCACCTAAAGAAAAAGAAAGCTGTTAATCTCACATAAGAATACCCTAGGCTGAGAGTTTTCGTAACTTTCTCGATGGGGATTATAATGGACAATCTCAAAACATATGCTCTTGAAAATTCAGGTACCAAGAAGACATGGAACAACACATATTGGCTGGATGTACATTATTTTCATGCACTGGTGAAAGTTGTATTTTCAGCAGCAAGATTTCAACATTCTTGCTGCAAAACCAATAGGTCAAAAGTATTTCTGATGCAAAGAAAAGTGACTTTGAAGCTGTCTGCCACTATGCTGGGAATAGGAGTTTCTTAATGTCTTAGAAACCAATATCTCCTCTAAAGTGACTTTTGATGTTTTGGGTAGAACTCACTCATATAGTCTTAACTTTGCCCAAGCTGCTGTTTAGGTAAAGTGTTGTACCTGAAGGTCAGCATGTGAATTTTGGAAGGTGGTAAGGATGGATTTGAGCCCACAAAAGCTAAGCAACACCTAGAATCCAGGCTGCCTACTATTAACTTTTCTGTGTTCAACAACTTGCCTTAGCCTCCTACACTATAGACAGTTAGCACTGCTCTTCTTAAAAGCCATGATCAGTTGGACTTTATTGGACAACATTATTTATGCTTGTAACTCCTCTGTAGGTGCTGGCTATAAAGGCCTTTTTCTGAACTTGCATTCATAGTCTTATGAGAAAAAAGCAAAATGCAAGGATCTGTTTGCACAAACTACATTTGCAGAAAGGTTTGGGTGACCTACAGTCTTTGCCAGATCCTTCCACAGAACATTTCTTTACCACTTGCTGTTTAAAGGATTAGGATACGGTTACCTACCCACTTAAAAGAGTATCCTATCCTCAACACTGGTCTTTGAAGAAATGATGTTTAAGTCCTCTAGAACTGCCGTTCATGAGTACTTATTCTGGCTGGGTTGAGCACTTGAGATACAGAAACCACGCAGTGCCGAGTTTCATCTTCATTTCTTCTTTACCACAAGCTCAAACTCAAAGCAAGTAATAAACACAATGCAGGAAGTCAAAGCCTTTTTTTTTTTGCTTTTGGTTAGTTTTTTTTTTGTTGTTTTTGTTTTTGTCCTAGTTGTATATGACAATCTGTTGATAAGAGAAATACTGCAGAAATGGATTCTGGTCAAATTGTCATATCTAGTGCTCTGAATTTGTGCTGCAGAAAGATAGCAGTTGCTACAACCATAAGGCTCTGCAAATTCCAGGATGTTAGACTTTTTTTTTTTTTTTAAGGAAAACAAAAACTCATCAAAGTAGAATAGTGACAGTCCACTTCTACCTTTCAGAGGCACCCTGTATGCAATTAATAAATGCTGCTCTCTCTAGGAAATCTTCTTGTTTGTTCATTTTAAAGACCAGCAAGACACTTTGGCAGCTTAAAGACTTCACTTCTTTCCCTAGTCTGTGTTCAGTATAGGAAAGTCTCAGACTACTCTGTTGGTTTTACTCTTCATACACCAAAGCATAGTATTCATTGTTGCCTGTTTGGCGGCAGAGTGTGTGGAGGAATTAGTGTTAGACTTTTGCAAAAAAAAAAAAACAAAAACAAACAAACAAACAAAAAAACAAAAAAAAAACTGTATCAAAAACAGGGCTTTCTTGTAAACTGAGAAAACCATCCTTAGCTAAGTCCCAACACTAAGGACATAGGGAAAACATTGAATGAATAACAGTATGCTTTCTAAGTTGCAAAAAGAAAAATTGTTTACTTGAAAAGGGGAAATATGAGTGCTAGGATGCATGCTGCCTTTTTAAAATATCTGTGTCTGAGTATGGACTCAAGCTCCCACAGCCAGGTGGTCTGAAGGTGGATACCCCTTCCACACTTTGGGGCCCAGCCTGAGTGCGGGCTGGTCGCCCCACAGCAGCCTCAGCCTCGGCCTCCCTGCCAACGCAGCCATGCACTCTCGCGAAGTAGGGGCTAAATTATAAGCACCAGCAAGTGGATTCCAGCACGGTCCTGAATCCCAAGCTAAAATATAAATAAAGACTGAAGGTACAGGTCAAACTTAAAGACTAAATGCAATGATCTAAATTATTGCAGGTTCATGTGAGGCACTTCTGGAAACTACCATTCCAGTAATATAAAATGTTGCCACCTCCTACCATTTGTATCAAAACAATTTCTTTCATGCCAAAGGATAATGTACATTTTCACTGCAAATGCGTCAAAGATTTACTTAAAGGCCAAAAATCTGTGCTGTTTTCTGCACACCTATGTTTAGAATAATAACATGAGCAGTGGCCAGAAAAAAGCTCTTCACAAACACAGCTTAACAAATGTAAGCAGAACAACAACAACAACAACAAAGTCTGTTTAAAAGGAATATATGCTCACATACAAAAGGGAAGGTAAATGAATAAGCAGAACTAATTATTTTTACATGACTTCATCATGGCAACCACCAGATTTAAGGTATGTTTATTTGACATAGCATAAGTGGATACTTGCAAACATGCCTGAGAAAGCTGGAAAATTGCTTGCATAACTAAGGAATAAACAAGCTTGCAAATATAGTTTTTTTCCTTGCACATTTTTTTTTCCTTCCAGTAATAACTGAACTGTTTGAAGACTCTGGCTGGCCTCATGCCATTTAGCATCACTGATTCAATCCTAACAGTCAGACCAGGAGCATGTCGGTGCAAACCCACAGCTGTGATTTTGTTGTGATGTTCATCTGCTGTCTGGCAGTGGAAGCACATCATGCACATGGTTGTGCCCATCTCCCGTTCTGTGAGAGCTGGATGTCAGAGTAGAGTTTAGAAAAGGGTGTACAAGGGGTGGTAGTGACTGGATGCAAGGTGTGTAAAGGACCTTCTGCTGCTACATCCTTGGGAAGTGTCTCACAATGGAGTAGAGTGAAAGATATCTTGAAAGATTGTACTCTGCATTTACACACATACATGCAATACTGCCTTTGGTTTCATTTTGATATGCCATTTGATAGTTTGGTATTATATGCTACCAGGATGTTTGCACAGGTATTGCTGCAGTTCTGTGGAGACTGGTGTACGTTTCCTTTCAGTGAGGGTGTGTTGAGAGTTACACTTAAGAACAGGATTCACTTCTTCCCTCCTTTTGCATTTTATTCACATCCTGAATTTAAGTCATGGCTCTTCTACAGCTCACAATTTACTTTCCACAGTCTTTGTTATAGTATTAACTGTTTTTGCCATTAAATTTTTTTCTTTTTTTTTTTTTTGTCAGATGCCTAACACTCTTCTTCAGTTGCGCTCCAAGCCTCAAAGAGCAACCATCCATTTTCTCCATGCCTCCATCACCAGATGCACAAGACAGGGTCTACCAGCCCTTTTTCTCTCTGTTCTTTCTGGTGTACCCATCCTGCATTAAGAGCTGGCTGCTCTCATGCTCCATTAACATCCTTGAAACACTCTGAGGCCAGGTAGCAATGTGGCTGATCTTACACTAGTCCAGCCTTTGGCTTTGTTGACCTGTAAGAGATTCATCAGTGCAGAAATCTTCCTAATTGGATACCAGCTTTTTCAGCAATTTAGCCTACAACCTTCAGTGTTGCGTGTTGAAACACAAAAGGAATAGAGTGATAAAAACAGAGTGATCTCAGGCAGCCAAGGACACAGATTTTTCTGGAGTCAATTCTTTCCCATCACAAGCTGGACAGTGTTCATTAAGTGTGTACCCTGCCTCCATCTCTTATCTTGTAATTTTCTTGACTCCCATTCAAAACACCTTACTTCATACATTAGCTATCGGTAAGCAGCATGACAGAAAAAAAATGCTCTTGCTACTTGGTGGCCTAGAGAGCAGAAAACATGATTTTAACCAAGGAAGGATTATCAGTGAAGTAGTCACTTCGCTAGCATGTGTGAAGAGGTGGGAATTCAATCTCAACAGCCCTTCTTCTTCCTTAGGGTTTACTGTTATTCATATGACAACAGCCTGAATCATTTGCGTAGGCTCATGAAAGCAACGTTTTCCTTTCTGCATGTGGTTTAATCGTTGCCAAATACTTTACTCTCCTGTGTGGTCTGCTCTAACTTCTTCACTCCCAGGGTGCAATGACATAGCTTCTCAACCTGGGAATTTGTGACTCCCCTGCGTTTTATCTGTGATTTGGGGATATGGAAGAACTGAAGTGTTCCTTGTATATAGACCCAGTATGCAAGAAGCTGGGAATAACAACTAAGGGTTAGTTCACAGCATCACAGAATCACACAATAGTTGAGGTTAGAAGGCAGCGCTGGAGGTCATCTGGTCCAACTCTCCTGCTTAGGTAGGGCCACTGCTCATTACTGGCCTCCAATTAGACTTTGTGCCACTGAAAACCACCCTCTGAGATCAGCCATTTAGCTAGTTTTCAATCCACCTCTCTGTGCTCATCCATTTCATACTTCAACACCTTCTTTATGATTATCTTTTGGGAGACAGTGTTGAAAGTCTTACTGAAGTCTAGGTAGACAATATCCACTGCTCTCCCCTTGTCTATCAGGCCAGTCATTTCATCATCTTCCCCTTGGTGAATCCATATTTACTACTCCTGATGATTTTCTTGTCCTTCACGTGCCCTGAAGTGATTTCCAGGATTAGCTGTTCCATCACCTTCCCATAGATCAAGGTGAGGCTGTCTGGTCTCCTTGGTCTTCCTTTTTTTGCCCTTCTTGAAGATAGGAGTGACATTTGCTTTCCTCCAGTCTTTGGGCACTCCTTCCAGTTGCAATGTTTGATTAAAGATTACTGAGAGTGGCCTCATAATGACATCAGTCAGCTCCAATAGCACTTGTGGGTGCATCCCATCAGGTCCCATGGATTTTTGCATGTCCAGTTTGCTTAAGTATTCTCTAACTGGATCCTCTTCCACCAAGGGTACACCCTCCTTGCTGCATACTTTCCCCTTTCCCCTTGGTCGCCAGCACCTGGGATTCCTGAAGACCAGTCTTGCAGTAAGGACCAAGGCAAAGAATGCATTCAGTACCTCAATCTTTTCCTTGTCTTGCGTGACCAGGGCCCCCTGCTGCATTCAGCAATGGACCCATGTTTTTCCTAGTCTTACTTCTGTCACCCATGTACTTATATAAACCCTTCTTCTTGCCTTTGACATTCCTTGCCAGATTCAACACCAGGTGGGCTTTGGCTTTCCTAACTGTGTCTCTGTATGCTCAGACAGTGTCTCTGTACTCCTCCCAGGTTACCTGTCCCTGCTTCCACCTTCTGGATACTCCCTTTTTATGTCTGAGTTTGGCCAGGAGCTCCTTGTTCACCCATGCAGGCTTCCTGGCATGTTTGCTGGACTTCCTTCTCATTGGGATGGACAGTTCTTGAGCTTGGAGAAGGTGATCTTTGAATGTTAACCAGCTTTCTTAGTTCCCCTTTCCCTCCAGGGCCTTATCCAATAGGACTCCTCCAAACAGATCCTTGAAGAGGCCAAAGTCTGCCCTCCTGAAGTCCAGAGTCATGATCTTGTTTTTTTGTCCTGCTCCCAGCTCTCAGAATCCTGGAACTCCACCATCTCATGGTCACTGCAGCCAAGGCTGCCTTGCTGCCTTTGACCCGCACATCCATAAGGAGCCCTTCCTTGTTTGTGAGTATGAGGTCCAGCAAAACACCTCTCCTTGGTTCCTCTATCACTTGTGTTCAGGTTGATCCATCTCAACCATTTATATATGCTGCAATGGAAATACCTACATCTACACTAGGAACCAAGGACCATTTTAAAGTTAGTGGAAAGAAACAGGAACTACTGGGATGTATAAACTTCTACTTTATTCTGAACTGAACCCTGACTAAATGTGCCTATTTATCTCTGTCAGCTGTAAAGAGCACAGAGGGTAACTAACTCACAAGTAGGAAACCATATTTGGTTGTATAGGTCCTATCTCCAAAGACTCCCTCTGTCTTTATGTTGATTCTACTTTCTGAAGATGAATCATGGAATCATAGAATC
>VXAL01016231.1:56312-80392 GCA_013399475.1 Chauna torquata | reverse complement strand
CTTTGCTGAATAGGTCCATTTTGTATTATTTAGAAGAAAATAATTCAATTAATGAGTACTTTCTTCAGAAACAACTAGTGGATTTTGATAAAGAGCATTTAGCACAGAAATTTACAAAGTGCAAGAATGCTGGATACAAAGAAGGCAGGATGATAAAACTTATATGCTTACAGAACTGCTATAAGGATTCATTCTGCTGAATAAAACTGATAAGAGAAGAAGTGCTAACTCACTTAAATCTGAGGAAACCACATCAGAAAGGCCGAATTACAGCCAACAGAAAGGTTTAAAAGAAGGAGCAGTGCAAAATCAAATCTGTAAGCAAGAGACATAATACGTATGTAACATAATACACATTTAAGCTGGAAGAAAATGTTGATATGTTTGCATGTAAATAAAAAAGGATTATACTAGTAACATTCTGTCGGTATCATACAATAGTTTAATATTTGCCAAATTACATGCTGCTGGAGATTTATAAAGTGAAGAAATTCTGAACAACCCATCACAAAAGGATAACTAATATTTGAGGAAAAAAAAAAAAAAAACACTCTAAACGTTTTTAATTTTTAACCTAAACAANATATCACAACATAATGAGATAAAATAATAAATAATTTTGGTTTAAAGTGAAAAATACTTTGCAAGTAATTATTCTCAGCTTGTAAATGGTGTCTCTCTATAACCAACCAAGCATATAACAAGAAGATGAAGACGAGGCTTATTTTCACTTCATTTCACTTCTTTGTAATTGACAAGCTCTCACTGGGTGTCAACTTTAAAAGATGACAAATCCTAAATCTTATAGGACTCAATTCAATAGTTCACCTCTCTAAACTGTTTGCAAATTAATCTACATTTTCAAATGAATCAAGCATGAAATATAAGATGACATCTATAGTACAAAAATATTAATTTGCTTGTCTTTTTCAAGACCCAAAGTAGCTTTAAATATTCAGTTTGTTAAGAAAATGCATAGAAATATATAAATGCTCAATATTTTCTGTTTCTCAAATTTACCTCTCTGTTTTCCTGTTTTGTTCCAGTAAGCATTAGTTTTCTTACTCAAAAATATACCTATTTGGCATGGTATATACAGCATGGTAATTATGCTTCAGCTGCTTCTAGTGACATAAACCAAAACACATGAAAAATGTGGCAGGGCTAAACAAACAAACAAAAAAATTAGAGTTACGTTTTCCTCTTCACCCAGAATGTTAACCTGTTTCCCATGATGACCCTTCCTGTATTCAATTTTGGTATTGGAACTGCTCCAAACATGGGCTGATTCTGAGAAAAACAAAAGTATTAAGGAAGTGAGAATAAGAACATAGTCCTCTATTTTCTAGCTGTGTTCCTCCTTTCCTGGCACATTTGGCCACTTAAGCCATCACCATGGAACAACTTTCTCTCTTTGCTGACTGAAAACTCATAAAAGCATTTTTTTTCCTAAAATTAGATTTTTTTCCTTCTACTAACAAAAGTTAAATGCCATGACCTTTCAGTCAAGATGTGGAGCACTTGCAGAGCTGCTTAAAACTAGAAGATGTCCAAATCATGCATCTCAGGAAGTAGATCAAAAATTAGCTCAGCCCTCTCTTGGAAAGTCAGTGCTCCACCACTGCGCATCTGAGTTTCACAGTGTTTCTACATTCTTGATCAACTGCATTCCTTCTGAAAACAGAACCTGTACCTGTTGTGCTGTTTCTTCAGTTGCAAAGGAATACTCCTGTTTCTTACTTAGGGACCAGCTTTCTGTACAGTATTATCTGTTTCTGCTTACTGAATTAAATGCACACAAAATAAATGTACACAAATTAAATGAAACAATTAGACCACCACTTTGAGCTAGAATGTAAATTTTTATGTGTAAAAACAATAAAATGAATGAATTTGTTTAAAGGATATATTGAAATACATTTTCTTAAAAATTTTGAAAAGCAAGACAAATGTGGCATGGCTAAACAAAAAACAAACAAACAAACAAACAAAAATTTAGCAGAGAAAATTTAAGTCTTCTCAATAGAGGAGGTTTTTTTGCCCATGGCTATTACACACCAGTAAACTATGCTTCTGCTATTCACAATGGAATATTTTTGTCTATGCCTGTAATACACCAATTATCTAAAAACTAAAGGGCATATTTCAACTTCATGTAGCATTCTGGAAATAAAGAATATGAGATTGAATGGAAATATCTCATATATTCTTTGATTTTTACCTCAGGTTTTCCATATAGTTAGCCAATCCAAGTACAAATTTTGTCTCAAAAAACGCCTTGCTGACGTTTTTGCAGCTGAGACCTATTAGAGTTGGTACCTGTTTGTTAAATACTCTAGCTACTTCCCTTACCAAATGGAAGTTGATGAAGGGCAAACACTGCGATGCAAAACAGAATAAGAACAAGTACAGAGAAATGGCAGTACTGAAAACTGAAGTCAAAAATCCTTTATACTTCTACATCTATTCTTCATTAAAGCAACAGCAAGAAGGTAGTGGGCACAGGACCACTTCATATTTAATAATTAAATCTGATTTAGGTAGGAATATACCCTCTATTTTCCCTTTTCGGAAAGAAAGTCTTACTAGCCTTGCTACATCTGACATCCGACAAGTACTGAAAATCATATGCTCCCACCAGCAACCACTTGCTGTCTACAATGAAATTATAGGCAGATATGTACAGATATGGTTTCTTTAGGGTATGTCAGGTGTATCTATGTTCATCTCTTCTACAATTATCTTCCATGAACTAATCTTCATAGTTTTTCTCTGTTAAAATATGTGAACAGGTTAGTTCTTTTCCTCTCCCACCCCTCTGATTTTTTTGTCTCCCTCCTTCACAATCTTTCTGATTTATTCATCCTCTTTTGTAGTATTAAAAATCCCTGCCAAAATCCTTACCGTTTATATCTATCACTTTTGTACATCCTCTTGCATGTTTTGCTGTGACATGTCAAGAGGATTGAGTCTAAGAAATTTTAGAGGCATTTTATCAGTCACTTTATCATCGGATGCTTACTAACCCTGTATCTGGTCTTCAGTGTACCAGTATCAAAAGCCATCTTGATGTCCAAGCAGATTATGTTTGTTGCTTCACCCCTGTCAGCTCTCATTGTCACCTCCTCAAACAAGTTAATAGCATTTGACAAGCATGGCTTCCCCTTTATAAGTGTCCTGGTTGTCTTTGACTAGCCTGCACCTGTCCAAGTGTTCTCCCATTTTGTCCCTAATCAATGACCCTAGAATTTCTCTCAGTTTCCTTTAGTGTTTATACACTGAAATGTTTAGTTCAGCTTGAGAATCTTGCTCTAAATATTCAGGCAACGTTAGTTACTCCATGTATAGCATCTCTAATGTGTATGTGCATATGTATTTTTAGCAACCATTGCCACAACAATCCAGAATACAAAAAGTGCTTATTTCACGAGAAAGGGAGAAATATTATGTACCAATTTTCCAGAGAAAGAACAGAACACCTCTATAAAGGAGATGGTGAATCAAATATTTTATGCCCAAATCAATGAACTATCCTTTCACTGAAAATCCATGTCATTTGGATGGGGAGAAAAGGATGACTTTGAAGATGCTGTCTAGCTTCTTGTGCAACAGGGAGTGGATGACTCCTCGTAAGTCAAATAAACCATCTCATGTCTGAAATAAAACTATTTTAAAATAGTATTGAATAAAGCTGAGTTTGTTCCTGATTGTTAGTTTCTCAAGTTTTGGTAGATTTTGCAGAAATGCATTTTATTGTATATTAAAAAGGCTCAGGTTCCCCATCTTTCCTGAGGGCCATCTCATCAGCAGTGTATGAAATTAATCTTTTAGGTAGAACAATGAACTTAACAGCAAGTGTCTGAACTTCAGTGTGTAGGTGGAGGATGAGCCATAACAAAGAAATTCTACAAGTCTAAATTTCACTATTAGCAGTACCTGTGTCATTCCCATACTGTTACAGCTCATATGAACACAAAAACAATGATAAAGATTTAAATAATCACCTTATTTCACTGATAACAAGCAGTTACTGTCCCCTTTTTTTGGTTGTACGGCATTTGTATTTACACAATTAAACTTTCTGGCAAAACGACATCTGAATGCTATTTGTGCCAAATTTAAATGATCAAATAATTCCTTCATTGTTATTCCTTTTAATCTTAGCCAAAATTTCTTGCCAGTCATTCTGGAAAAAAAAATAAAAATAAATTGGAAATGTATTCAGATCTTTATTGGGTGCAATCTACAGAGAATACAAAAAAGTACATTTCTGTTCCATGCCTCTTCAGGCAGCACTNTTTTTTGGTTGTACGGCATTTGTATTTACACAATTAAACTTTCTGGCAAAACGACATCTGAATGCTATTTGTGCCAAATTTAAATGATCAAATAATTCCTTCATTGTTATTCCTTTTAATCTTAGCCAAAATTTCTTGCCAGTCATTCTGGAAAAAAAAATAAAAATAAATTGGAAATGTATTCAGATCTTTATTGGGTGCAATCTACAGAGAATACAAAAAAGTACATTTCTGTTCCATGCCTCTTCAGGCAGCACTGAGTCCTAAAATTTTCTCCCTATGATAAAAGGTTGCATCCATAAACATTTTTGAATGTTCCTTTAGCCCTTTATTTCCCCTAGCCCTGTGTCTTCTCCATGATCCAGGAAGACCTCAAGATATTTTTTAAAACAGACTCTGGAGGATTTGCACCCACTGTCACTTCAAGAGACAGCAACTCTTGCCATGGTATAAAGCCTGTCATTTTGAGAAAGAGCAGGGAAGAAAGTGCAACTGCCCTTAGTTGAAAAAGCAGCATTTTCTGCCTCCCCCCCAAAAAAATAAAACTACCTTCCATTCCCCTTTTTTAAACAGTACCAGGTCACTTTCTGATTTTATCTATTTTTATATGAAAAAATTCTTAAACATGTTAGAAATGTATAATGTATAACACATATGATATATAGTATATAGTATATAACACATAATATATAATATATCATATATACATAATCTGTAATATATACTGCACAATGTATTAATATGTAATAATTTAATATATACCATTAACTGCTCTCATCTTTTCATCTTCTCACCCACCTCCATTTAGATGGCTAGTTAATTGCTGAGCAGTTAAAGGACAGAAATATCAAGTATGTATGTGCCAGACACCAAAAATGGAAATATTTTCAAGACACAGTGTAAAATCTTTCAAATGACATTTTTTTTCTTCATGTAGAAAGTAGAAAGGTCTGCTTTTGTTCCTCTACTGCAAAGAGCAAAAAATAAGGATAAATAGCTACAGAAACATGAGTTGACCTTAAAGAAGTATGGGTTAAAGTCCCAAATGGGATTTCAGGATCCAGGTACTATCATCTCCTGCAACTGTTTCCCCTATATAAAAATACTTTGAATGAAAACCTCAAGAGACAAATATTACACACCCACTGAGCTACAAAACGTGAAGATTTATTCAACACTATTACTTCCAAACATATGCATCGTGCCAGAGAACACTGGATAGTGAATGATTCTATATGGAGCAGATGGATTAAATGGCTGAAAGATATTCTTAAAAAATCATATACCTTTGCTCACCATTGTATTTCATGAAATTTCACATTTCAGGTTCTCCAAACTGAAGGAAAATTATCAAGTGGCAAGTGCTCCAAGAGACTCCTTGATGGTAGAAGGCCGAACACACTACGTTTAAGGGAGAAGAGAGCAGTTTGTACTATGCTGGTGTCATTGTTGCATGAGAGAATACACAGTGAAACAGAACTGAAAGTTACTGAGCTCATGGGGATAATGATTCTGGAGATGGATTTCACCTTTGCCCACTGAAGACTGCAAACTGGCTAGGAATTAGGCTTTTAGACCTACAAGGCCATCTTGATAATATTTTATTTTCATACAACGTTGTCTAAATATTATTTAGTAAGACCTATTATCACCTGTTTAGATTATTGTGGAACTTCCGGAGGAATTTAAATGACTACACTAGACCACATCTATGATTACAAGATAGCTTACTTGATTCTCACTGTAATAACTTACTTTTTGTTTGTGCCAAATGGTAAGCACAATATGGTACACTTTCTGTAGCAAAAGAACACTCATTCTTCTAGGTCATTTTTATTGTCTTCTGTTTCTTCCACATAACTTCTGTTTCTAACAAGCAAAAAAAATCAGTCACAGCTGAAGGATTCAGAATTAACTGTCGTGGCCAGAAAGTACACAAAACTTTACACAAACAGACTAAATTCTCGGGTCTTCAGTCAGTAGGTAAAAACTACCTATGCAGATTTTGGCCAAGCTTACAGCTAAGAGGAAAGACCACAGATCTTGTAGAACATCTCCTCCTTCAGTTCCTCATAGTTGCTCTGCTGTGAGCACCAGCCCAGATACCAACTTGATTGTCAGATTCTAAGGCAATTGCAAGCTGAAAAGGGTTGCTCAAAGTGAAATTTAAAAAGTCATGTGACAGGTACTTTTCGTAAAACAAGGCATTCTGCTGACCTGTCATTCCTCTACAGGAGGAGGAGATATTTTCTTGTTTATAGCATGAGCCCTTCCTTACATAAATCAACAGGCCAAGTGAGAAGATGGTCTTACTGTATGGTGCTACACAAAAACAACAACAACAAAAATAACAACAAAAAAAAAGGAATGATAGTTAGAAACTTGGAACAGGTCTTCTGTAGCAAGTTTTCCACAGAATGTGCAAAGGAATGTTTATGTCCATAGGACAGGATCATATTTGATACGTCCATCTCTTGCTGTCTGATAAGACAACGGATATGTCTATTTCTGAATATTTTCAAGTGTTCAAATGCTCCATAAATTCTACTTAACCTTTATTCACGAGTGCTACTGTAAATATGTTTTATGTTCTTGGCAATGTATAGCTGAATGTGTAATGACATAATAGGATAGTATGTTTTAAAGGATTCATAGGTTCTCAAAACCAAAGTAAGATGAGTTCAAAATTAGTCATACATGTTTAAGATAGTAAAAATCACATTTTCAAGGGAATTTATTAGATCTTACGTTGTGTTATATACGTAATCTCTCATATGTGATTTGAGACAACAGAGTACACTTAGCACTACACCACTTCCACGTCAATGAATGTTTCTGTGCTTACATTTTTTTTTTTTACCTATTGCCCTTCCTTTGGTGGTATTACTATTCTGATAAAAATTCCATTTCAGACTAATCAGTACAGAAATAAAGCAGAATAGTTTACAGAAATAAAGCAGAGTAGCTTTAGTCTCAAGTTCTTTGATAGTTCCCTGCCTTTTCTTTTTGCTCCTGAGTACTTTAAACCACATCAGTAAACATTAAAAATAAATGTTGAATTTTTAAAAGTTATATTGCCTAAGTCCAGAGCAAGTCTGTTCAGAGATATATTTGGCTCTTCTTTGCGTGATATGGAAATCTAACAGCTCTTTTTTTCCCACTAAAGTTTATGAAATACTTCTCAATCAAAGAACAGTGTTACTCTAAAATTATAAGTGTTTGTTCTAAAGAGTGAAATAATTAGACCTGCTCAATGAAACAGCTACATAAATCATTTAGCATTGGTGAAACAACAGCATATGTTTAATCCAGTGTCATCTGTGAAGTATTTCTAATCTTTTTTTTTCCAGAAACTATTTAACTGAATTACTCAAGGAAAAGAAATCTAACACACTGCATTCTAATGACAGTTAGAAGCAGTTTGCAAAACTATCTTTCAGGCTTTGGTTGACTACAAGTAATCACATTCAAGAAACTCACACATTTGCAAAGATCCAGTCATAGTCATCTAACCAACTCTGAAAAATGTTAACCTGATTCTGACCATGGGTGAAAATTAGAATTGATTTTAAGTCCATAAAATCAGGGAAAAAGAAAAAAAAAGAAAGAAAAGTAGAAGAAAGGATTAGTATAAACAAAGTATATGATAAAGTCCCACAGCTTTTATGTGATCTTAACAGCTACAGATAAAACACCAAGGAACTAAGTAAAATCAATAACTATGCAAGCCCATGCTCTATCACAGCAGAATCTGCCAGTGGAGTTTACTAGGGTTTATATATTTAGCGCACAATTGCATAAAACACAATTGTATAAAAAACTTATCACAATTCCAGTGGTGAAACAACAGAGGAAGGAATGGATATTGCTTAGTGGCTTAAATTTGAAAGTTTGAATTTGAGAATTTAAATCTAAGACCTCCATGTGTAAACAGAAGTTTAAGTAAGAACAAATAAAAGAAAAAGACCAGCCTTTATAAGTTTTTCCAACTATTTTGTCACAAAACATTGACAATACATCCTATGTCCACCAAGGAAAAGAAAAGTACTTTGTAAGATATGCCAGTCCAGCAACTTAAAACATGACACTAATATTCATAGTAAATGTGAACCACCTAAAGTGAGTTTTGTGTTCTTAGAAGTACAAGGCTGGTAAATAATCATCATTTTTATTGTTAATAATTCAAATCATGGTTTTCGTAATTCTCTTTACAGGAATTAATGGACCCATATTGTGCATGATAAAATTAATGAGGCAATGTTGAAATGTATTGTATCCAAGGCTTTCCTAAACTAACAGCCCCAAGTTTTTAAATTCTATTAATAAGAAATGCTTCCTGACATTGAGCAAAGACAACTAAAATCACTCGGGTTTTGTGTAGGATCAAGGATCGGATAAAATATTTGCAGGTTCAGCACTCCTAGATTCCCAGTGAATTTGATGGATCTTACCTTTGACTTTTATACAGAGGGTGGCAAAGTTTGGGGTGTTGCTGCGGTTTAACCCAGCAGGCAGCTAAGCACCACGCAGCCATACACTCACTCACTCCCTGCCCGCCACCCCCTCCGAAACGATGCCCAGCCAGACCCCAGGCAGTGGCAGCACCCCACGGCCAACTCCCCCCAGTTTATTGCTGAGCATGACACCACATGGTACGGGACATCCCTTTGGTCAGTCTGGGTCAGCTGTCCTGGTTCTGTCCCCTCCCAGCTCCTTGTGCACCCCCACCTCCTCTCCGGCAGGGCAGCACGAGATGCTGAAAAGTCCTTGGCTCTGTGTGAGCACTGCTCAGCAGCAACTAAAACACCAGTGTGTTATCAGCATTATTCTCATCCTAAATCCAAAACACAGCGCCATACCAGCTAATAGGAAGAAAATTAACTCTACCCCAGCCGAAACCAGGACAGGCGTACAGCCTTTTTGTTTCAGCACTGGCAGTAAGTCTTTTTCTGAATGTTTAGTTGCACTCCACAAGCAGGTAGTATTTAATACTACAGAAGACAATCAAACCAGCTTTACTGGATGAGTAACATTATGATAGTTCCTGCAATTGTAATTTGTTTAGCAGGTTTTTACAAAAGCTGATTTAAAATGCAGGCTTTTCTTTCTGCTGTTCCTGTAGGTGATTTCTGCAGAGCATCTACTGATTTTCTTTCAAAATGTTATTGAGCCACCAGGGTTATTTGTTATGTTTTCATTTGCTTTAGTGTCATTTTATTTCAGCGTTGTCATGTGAACAATAGGCAATCAGGGCTGAAACTTTTCAAAATTGCAGCCCTCTAGATGTTACAATTAAATCAATTACAAACCCAGAATAAACAGTTTTTAATCACATCTAACATTTCTGCTGCATTATACTATTCAATTCTGTTATGATGGAAATCTGAAGTCCATAGAGTACTTATAGAAAAAATACTACCATTTGTGCAAAACTCTTGCTTAGCCTGATTAATAAACTGAAGCTCAGAAAATGATGTGCATGAAAACAGCTGTTCTTGCCAATAATGACATTTTATTTTCAATTTTAGCACTAACACTGTGTCAATCTAAACAATACTTAAGTACATTATGTAAGTATAACAACAGTGACACGACATAAAACAAAATGTACCACATTCAGGAAGAATCAAAAGTAAACAGTGCTGAGAGCAAGGCAATTGTAGCTGTGCAGCAGCTGGTGATGAACCATTGCCATCATGATGAGGAGTGTGAGGCACAGCAAAACTGTGCTGCCCAATTATGCCATGCAGATGTACTGAAAAGTAAAACAAAAATTGAACATAATCCAATGACATGGCTTTGACAGTACAGTGTTTTATGCATGGGCAGACACAGTCAGCAGAAAAGCTTTGTTGGAAAAGATAAATTTGACAAAGCCCCACTCATTGTTTATAATATGACATTCTAACAATTTCTCCTTATCAATACATGTAACCGTGTGTATGTACCACTGAATTATACCGGTTGCTTTCAAAAACATAGCTCCAGGGATGTAGTGTTTAAGGTCATGTCTTGCCATTCTTTTAATTATCTGCCTAAATCAGAGTTAAGTGATTCACATTTTAAATCTGTGTATCAGTGCTTTGTTGTCTTTTTTTGTTTTGTTTTGTTCTCCTTGGGTGTCATGCATTTTTATAAAAGGGGACATAATTTTCTCTTACCACCGTTTGTTGTTCTTATTTAGGTATATTCAGAGAACAGCTTAATCTGTGATCTGTAATAGTAACACCAATGACAGGCACTTATACTCAGCAGCAGTGAAATTGTCAAAATAATTCCTTATTTTATTTAAGGATCATGGTGAACACTGAGATTACCAGTTTGGGAAATATTCCAGAACATATTGGCAAACTGAAACACTTCATGTATATATAATGGAAGTTGTCCTTCCTTTTTCACTTCTTATAAATGTACATGCATGAGTAGAATTCAGGCAAAATGAACAGGATGTTTCTGTGTATCCTTGTGAGTCCCAAAGCTACAAAGATTCAAGAGACATTGGTATCTGTTAGAGACAAAGAGAAACTCATGTCAGCAGGAAGTACATAGGTGAATTTAGCTGTGTGCTTGTCAAACCTAAGAGTCTGTGTAGCAGAGTTGTCCACTTGCAATTATGCAAAACAGTGATCATAGAGTAGACACTTAAGGAAGGAGCAGTTACCTGTGGTTATACATCCGAATAATTTATTCAGACCGTACTAATACAAAATAGAAGACTGCAAAGATACACATGCTGAGCAGTTGTAAGAAAAAAACACTGCCACAGTTTGCTCTATAATTGGATATGTTGTGATTCAAGATACAGTCTCAATTTACCTAAACAATCAAAAATATGAACAAATGAATTGTACTACCATATGCCCCTTCACATCTTCAGACAATCAAAACACAGGGATAGCAGAGAAGATATTCAGCTCATGAGTTGAAAAAAATGTTGCCAATGATGTATGCAAGACTGTTTATGTTTTCTAGGATTCTAGATATTATTAGCACTGATATACCCAAGTGTTAAAACAATGAAAAGAAAAGTAATTCTGTGGCTTCTTAAACTACATTGTTTCTTTGGCAGGAAACTGTGTGAACAGATGCTGATGCAGTTTACCAAAAGTGTAGCCCATTATTATACCATCAAGACAGGAATATTAAAATTTACATAGTGCTAAAGCACCACTGGGAACAAATCTGCTTCTGTATATCTAATTCTTCCACCCATGTTCATGACCATCTTCTCATACATAGATGTCATGGAGTATAAAAACCTATTCCCTCATTTGTCTCCACCAGGAGACGTACACAATTTGTAGGGCTGTCACAGTCTATACCTCCTCCAGATTGACTACCAGAGTCTATATATAAACTGCTGCAGCTGGCATTTATTACTTGCCTACTTCAGCCAGTAAGCCTTCTGATAGATGTTTATAGTTCAGGCACCAATACTAATACTTACTGAGCAATGTCACCATTTTCTCTGATGGAATTCATATGAATCAGTATCTTAAAGCATAAAATTTTTCAAGTCTGAGATTAAACGTTATTTGTGTTTTTGTGTGAAAGAACCACCAATGGAATTGTGAACCAATGCTTACAGAAACTGGTGCTCTCAGGTATCACTCATACTGTTGCAGGCTATACTTCAAGTGTGTTTTGGATGTTTACTTTCATACTTCATATAATTTTTCTTCCTTGAGTTCTGGTCAAAGATTACTTCATGCCTATTTTATTGTTTTGTTTGTTTGTTTGTTTGATTGGTTGGTTATTTTGTTGCTGTTTTTGTTTTTACCTGTAAATATATGTGTGTGTATATGTATATATATGGATATAAAACTTCTAGAGATCATCCAAAGGAGGGCTACAAAGATGGTGAAGGGTCTAGAGGGGAAGACGTATAAGGAGTGGCTGAGGTCACTTGGTTTGTTCAGCCCAGAGAAGAGGAGGCAGAGGGGAGGCCTCATGGCGGCCTGCAGCTTCCTCACGAGGGTAGCACAGGGGCAGGCGCTGATCTCTGCTCTCTGGTGACAGCGACAGGACCCAAGGGAACGGCTCGGAGCTGTGACAGGGGAGGGTCAGGCTGGGTGTTAGGGAAAGGTTCTTCACTGAGAGGGTGGTCAGGCACTGGCACAGGCTCCTCAGGGAAGTGGTCATGGCACCAAGCCTGCTGGAGTTTGAGAAGCATTTGGACAACACTCTCAGATATATGGTTTGATTTTTGGGTGGTCCTGTGTGGAGCCAGGAGTTGGACTCGATGATTCCTGTGGGTCGTTTCCAACTGAGGATATTCTGTGATTCTATGATTCAATATATTTTTCTGAAACACTGAATTAGGAATTATTTCTGAAGAACATTCTGGCATTTTTTCTATATTGGAATTTCCAGAAGGATACAAAACAGTATTCTTCAATATCCAGGGTTTTTGTTGCCCAGCACTTTAGGAGTAAAAAAAAGGAAAAATAAAAAAACACATAACTTTTTAATTATTCCATTGATTTCTAAAAAATATTTAATTCATCTTTATTACTCAAACAGATTTCTAGAAGTAATTATGTTTCTAGAAGTAATTATAATATGTCTCAGGTGGACTTTCATATACCATGTTGACAAATAAAAGAACTAGAATCTTATAGAGGAGAACGCAGAGCATAAAACTGTAGATATGAATTACAGAATATACTTCATAGTTTAAGGGAAGTTGGCTGCACTCTAACTGTTAAACCTTAGAGAAGTACTCAGCCTATACTTCCTCAATAAGTGAGAGGGCCGAGACTGAAATATTACCATGTTGTTCCAGAAAAAATAGATAAACTGATCCTACAGAATATAAGAGTTATTTAAACTTGCCAATTATTTTGCTCTCTAAAAAAAGTCTTTTCCAAGGGAAAAAAGGAATTTCCAGTGCTGTCATTTTCTATATTGCCCTTGGACAAAAAATTTATTAGATTTAACAATGCCCTGCAGCTTAATATGTTTATTCTTGCCAGGATGCCACTCTTCCCAATGAAATATACTTTTTAAAACCTCTTTTGGCTACCTGAATTCCCTGTTCTCTTATTCTTCCTATTAAAAGCAAAAGCATAAGAAAAACTCTGTTGAATGTTTTAGAATCTTTTTGTACCTTGCAGCCAATGAAATCTGGCAGGTTACTTTTTCCTCACTTTCTACACACATCACCCAACAACCACCACAGTAGAAAAAAAAAAAAAAAAAAAAAGAAGAATACAAGAGCTATTTTCAGTGACACACTTGCAGCTAACGTTAAAACTCCCAATAACTTATGCATGTATTTTGAAAGAGACACAGTCAACTTTGGCATTTACAGAGATACAGTAACTGGAGAAAATGATATCTTTAAAATCCTTTCTAGTTATAGCAGCTAGACCAAATGAAACACAACTGCCAAAGAGCTAGTAGGTTTTGAACAGAAAAAGGGCTTGTATTAGAGATATAATAAAAATAGTCTTAAGTTAAATTTTCCCCTAAGATACTGTAAATCCTGTACAAAATCTGATGGGAGTGGTACATGTATTTGTGAGCAAAGAATTTACCCCTTGTGCTTGTATAATAGAAAATAAAAATAGTTAAAAATGGCACCCAAAAGATTAATGAATTTCTAAGGAAATAAATTATGTTTGAAATTACTATTGGCACATATGCATTATACAAAAGATCATGAAATCCATTTCATCTGACATATTGTACAATGAGCTACAAGAACATTTGCAACTGATAGAAGCATGTAAGATCTCATGTATTATTCTTAGAATAAAGATTACAGCATGGAAGCCAGCTTTTGTACTTCCTGTTGTGCTCTACCAACCTGAAGGTCATGAACCAATGATATGACTTGAGCACCTTGGTCAGTGTTTTGTGTTATAGAGCATATCATAGGAGTTAAGAGTCTGTTTCATATCTTGTGCACGTTTAGTTACCTGCAACAACTTTGTCACACAAGTAATAATGAAGACAAGGAATTAGAACACATATTTGCAACAATTGAGGGAGAAAAATATATTGTACAACGTAGAAACCTTCTTCTACGGGAATTTTATGACTGCATAGATAAAATAGCCCAGATTTAAATGACTATGTTTTCTTTAAGATTCCAAAGGAAAGCAACATATGGATGCTCTATGTTTAACATAATGAAAAACAAACGCTCAAAACCCACAAAATTCCATTTAAAAAAGCTGAAAACTGCACTCAGAATCAAATGCAATATGTCCAAGAAAATATAGACCTGCCACAAGCATGTTTTCTATCCAGAATTATTAAATCTATATGATGAAATCAACATTTAGAATACAGTTTTTAAGTGCAAGGAAAAATATTATATATAAGTTTTTACATTTTTGCAGAAAGCATGAGCTTGAAAAGGCTAATCCATATTCCACAGTGAGAAAAAGAAAACGCAGATGAAAAAAAGATAAAGGTTGCATGGGGTATAACCTCAAAATGTCTGCAGTCTCTTTGTACAGTACGCATTACTAGTTTGAATTCAGGACTGAGTGACAGCTGCCCTGTTTGTTTCTCTTCAATTGCAGTCAATCAGAACCCTGTAACATGGGAAATAGAAAGTTTCTTCAAAAATGGTGAAGGATGGTAGTGGGATTTTTGAATACCACTGAGCAGACACAAAGCCCAAAAGCCTTCTGAAGGCACTGTTCCTGCTGGTGATGGTACCATCACTGGTAGAGCAGCCTCAGCACCTCCTATTGACAAATTGTTGCAGCCACTTCTTTTCCCAGGCTGGAAATTCAAATAATTTTATCCAATGTATATTGCATTTGGTTAGCCCTTAGGAGTCAGTTTTTCTGTTGAAGTGGACAGTAAGATAGCTAAATGTAACATGGCTCAAAAAATGTTTGGAAACCTGTATCTACCACCTCAGGAAAATATCAAACTTACTTTTAAATCCATTCCTACTAAAAACAAACTGGATTTCGTGGGATTTATGTATTGATCTAAAGTTAACTATGAAATGAATACAAAAAGTACAAAAGCTAAATATGAAATCAGTACAAAGTACAAAAGTACTTTGTAAAGCACCTATTACTACTTTGGGACCCTCTCTCTTAATTGGCTTTTATATAGCTTAAAGCAGACACGAGTGTAGCCACCGTAAGAATATACAGTCTTTTATACAGAAAGGCTCCACAGTGCAGTTTGGGATTTGTATTTGAAAGCTGCCTTTAGGGCCAGGTCCTGCATCAGAAACTACATTGATCCTTTACAAAGTTGCAGAGCTGCTGACACATATCTACAATTTCTTCATGTTCATAAAGGGAAAGTCTAGAAAATATTTTTATAAGTACTCAGTTACTTTATGGAGCAGAGGATGCATTCAACATGTGCACGATGCAGCCTCTGAACCAGGCATATGCAGTTGGAAAAATCTTGTTTTCTGGCTATTGAATGTATTTGTGGAATAAAAACAAATGGACTTTGCAATTTATAACTAAATCTCACAAAACTCAGATATTAGCACATTGCTCTGGTAAAATCATCAGAAGCTTGGATGTCAGACTCTGCTTTTGGTAATATGTTAATGTGACATAAATTTTCCAGTTAAAAAAAAATATATCATAATTGCATTTATTGTGTGATATTAGTGTAACACCGGGTTCTCAGGCACCAAGATGGTAAGGATTTTATAACCACTATGAGAAGAAATCGAATGTAATATTAAAAAGGCAAACCAAGTGTAATAAAATATTATTTTTGTACATTTTACCTATGCTAAAAAATTGATAATGTTTTGTCAGAAGTCATATTGCATTCAGAGATTGAACAAAATTCTCTCCTCTCTGGAGTTAAATAGGACAATCAAAGCGTAAAACTTCTGTGTATGTTATAAATAAGGAGCAGAGGTCCAAAACAGAAAATCATAAGGTATTGGGAGAGAATGGGTACGTTTTAGTGACTAATTTTCAAATAAATTTCCTGATTGTGGAAAAAGCAAGTAAATTTATATAAATATGAAGACATTTTGACAGTCTCAGTGAAGTGCCTGATGTACATTTCAATAGAAACAGCATCTTTTCCGTTCTCAGCATCAGAGCATGGACAGCAGCAAGTGGCTTCCTGTACTGCCCAGTCCTTTAGAGCAGAATTTAAGAGACCCATTCTAGGCATGAGAAGTTACGTCTCACTGTTAGCTTTGCATGCATGCGTATAATCTATTTAAAGTACTTCTGCAGTAGGAGAAGGATTAGCACATACATTTTGTACAGATAGATTACTGAACAGTCATCAGATGGTAATGACTCTCAGATAGTACCAACACCAGTCAGATTTGGGTAAGTGAGGTAAAATTTTGCACGTCAACTGTACCAATGCTGGGTTAGTCAACCACTCTTACATGATAAATCTTATGTCAGTAACATGCACAATTTATGGCAAACAAATGCAGGATTTCACATGCTGCTCAGATTTGTATATACACCAAGAAAGAACGCGGCCCATAAATAAGATTGTTTGGAAAACATTTACTGCTGTCAAACTGATAATGCATTTTAAATCCTGGGGTTATCAAAAAAGTGCATTTTTTTTCTCCATATTGTTTGACAGCTGAAATTAAACAAATCCTATTGAAGTACAAAGCTAATAGAAGGTTTACTATGTGTGTCATTAGCACCATCCTTATAAGGAAACAGAAAATATGAGGTGTGGATTTTTAAAATATGATAAAATGAGAGCACCGTTAGATGCACATGAAGGTGTGACTTCAGGCCAGGCATTTTCTTATTAGAATCAAAGTGACTCTATCTTATGTTAGTAAATAATCACTGTTGTGTGATTCAAGTTGACATCTTTCAAATTATTTTATCATGCCAAGAATATATATTGCATTTGAAATATGTTTTAACTGTTGCACCATCTTAATAAAATAAATGGCATAAACTGATTATCATATGCTGCTAAACTTCTTTATGTTCAGGCACAGTAAACCTTAAATGATCAACTTAATTTATAAGTTAGAATATTTTTTAGCCCTTGTTTTAATTTAATATTCTATTTATACAGATAATCTAAAAGTTCATATGCTAGATTGCTTAAAGTTTATATCAGTGCTCATGTTCAACACAAGCATATCACTGTACTTCATTTTACTTTCCTTTAAAAAAAAAAAAAGTGAAATTGAGTTAAATCAAAGACATTTAGCTGTTTCTGCTCTGAAAATACAAGAAACCATACACTACACATGATTTCTACGTAAAGCTTGGATGGCTGTGTTTTGAAAACTTAACATAATATCATTGCCAAAGATTATTTTCTACGGCAATTGGATGAACATACTACAATTTTAACCAGAAATTAGAAACTTAGAAAGTGACAAAAGGTTTTGGTTTGTTCTGTTAGATATGCAACATTTATACACCTTTAGGATTGTCATTTTTGAAAGGAAAGAATATCTGAAATGCTTGATTTGGAATCCTGGTTTATTGTGTACTTCCAATTAATGCTTAAATGTGGCTAACTGTTAAGATGATTATGTTAGCTAGGTTATGGACAAAATCATGGACAAATATACAAATTCAACATAAATGAAATAACATTTTTCTAAAGATTTAAGTGTAAAGGCCCAGTTAGGACACAGACAAATATGGCTCATATTTTGAGGTGACTTGTTTTTAATAGTTCCTACAGTAGATACACAATTTCAATTTTTTTCCAGAATTTATCACAGATGCTTTAATATATGCCTTTCTGTAGTACACGTTACTGTTCCCTTGTGCTTCTTGTCTGTTCATATCAATATATCTTCAGTTGACTTTTTTTATTATTATTATTTGTATTTCACCCATGATTATCTTCCATTTGTTAGTTTTTGTTAGAGAGCTGCCAGGCCAGAAATACTTCTCATCTACATAAAGGGAATTTTAAAATGTTTATTTCTTATGGCTAAACTCCCTCACATCTCCAACTTCTTTTTCTGTGTCTCTGAGAATGCTCAAGGCAGAATATGTATGCTGCTTGTGCTGATGCAACCTTTATGAAAGAGGTGCAAATATTTTATAACTAGCTAGCTCAACAGATGTATTCACATGTGTAATTCTCCAGCTTCTTCTTGAATCCACTTACTTCAATGGCCTGGAATTAGGATCAACAAATGGTTAAAATCTGCTTTTAGCTTTTTTTTTCTTGAAGCAGTGCAACTTTTTTAGTTTATTAACAGACACCAAAAATGGTTACTTGCAATACAGGTATGTATTTCTTTTCAAGAGAAGAAATCTTCTCTTCAGCTGAGTTTTCCATGTGGAAAACAACGAATTTCCCTCACAGAAAATATAGATTCTCCAAAATCTGTAGAGCTACAAAAGAAAGAAACTCTTAGCAAAGTAAAACTATCTCAAAGCTTTGGGGAGAACTGAATGATGTGATTGGCAACCTGCATTCTGTTACTTTCTTTTATGTTTATGTACACTTCTATCCCTGAAGCACATAAATACTGTTTGTTAAACTTCTGTTGTTATGGCAAGTCTAAGTCATTGCAAAAAATATAAGCATGACAGGCAGTATCTGAGTAAAAGTAGCCATGCATACTTTTCAAAACAAATCTTTAGTAAGCAAGTGGTCTACATCTCTACCAAACAGTCACATTTTTCAAAGCTCTTTCTCCTTGAACTGCTTTTCTCTAAAGTAAATAATGCCAAATGTAAATTTATGCTGATATTATTGACGAACTTAGACCTGTTTCACAAAGAAATCAAACAAAGGAAACTCTGTCGTTTTCATTTTTGAACCAAGGAAAAATACTGCTAATATTTTTCTGCAAAGAAAAATCTAAAATGAATATAGAGACAAATGCTTATCTCATACAGCAAAAAGAAATTCTTCACAAACTATAAAAAAATATCACAGTGTCACATCAAAGCATTTCTCATCCTGCTTGTAAATGAGCACTGATAACTAAGAGCAGATGCATACAGTCAAACCATAGGTCCATTTATCTACCCAGCAACCTGTTTCTGACAGTGACCTAAAATAGATGTGAAAGAAATAGTACCAGAAAACATTTAATAAACAAGCACTTTTCCCTAGAAAACTATCCCATTAGCTATTTGTGCATCAGACACTTCCCAAGCAAGAAGTCTCTGATAAAAAAATTACATGGCTAATTTCATCCTGACCCCAGACAGACTTCTAGCATCTGCAATGATCCATCCTACGGAATTCCACAGTAGACATGGGGCAATGCTTCCTTTGTGAACATGCCACCTGCTAGATTCACTTGGTGCCCCTATTTCTTATACTGGAGAAGAGAGAGAACTCCTATTCTCCCTTCCTGGCTGCTCTATATCATACTTCTGTTCAGTCCTTTACTCTTTTTCAGTTGTGTCCTATACACCAGTATGAGGTGTATGTGATGATAGCTACCTACAGGATATAGATGCAAAATGGATTTACATTGTTTCGTTCTACATTTTTTTCCTAATAATTCCTAATATTAAGTTTGACTCTTGAGCACAGAGACGACCATAAACTTTAGGTAATAAATATCTATTATGACCTCGAGGTCTTGCTCTTGAGTGCCAATCAATGATCAGACAGGGACCATCAATTCTATTTCTTAAGTTAGAATAGTTTTTTCCCCTATACACATCACTTTACATTTACAGACACTGAATTTTATTTGCCATTTTATTACTTGGTCACTCCGTCTTAGGCATTTCTTTGCAATTCTTCAATTAGCACTGGTATTAACTACTAATGAACTTGTATCATCAGGAAAATCGCCACCGCACTATTCATCCCCTTTACTAAATCATCTGCACTGAGCAGAACAGATCCCAGATCCCAGTGGAACACCAGTATAACTTCCCATTTACTTTTCTTCCTCTCTTTGTCATGCTTTTTAAGCAGAAAACATCTAATGAAGCCATTTAGTTCTGGAATTAAGTAGATTTACTTGCTAAAAGCAACTACATTTTGAATAGTGTATGTATTCAAATGACAGTGCTTTTTTTTTTCCTGAAAAGTCTCTGGAGCCTGTTTCTGGTTCAGTGCAATGATTTTGGGAGTATCATTCCCAATTATTATGCTGTTGCTTGCATTACTTTCAGAAACTTCGTATAAAAATTATGGTCTAAACAGTAAAGAAATTAAGTGTCAAGCTAGAACAATGTCACGCTCCCAGTTAAGGAATTGCATGGAAATAATACAATTTTCTTAAAGAGCTGGAAGTAGAGCTATACCATTGCTAATACAAGCATGTGCATAATTTCTCTAAAAATGCACTTTCTACTGACATCAGTGATCTAACTGACCAGCTCTGTCAATAGATGGGTACTTTCACAAAATTTTTTGTCGCTGAAACAACTTGGTGTGTGTCTAAGTTTAAACAGGTAAGTAATTGTTGGGACTACTGCTCTAATAAAATACCTAGCAAATGTCATGGTTTATTACTTAGCATCCCAAATGTACTGTGTAAATTCAGCACACAGACATCCTATACATTACAGCTGCTATGACTTGAACTGGGAGTACTGTGGTCAGTATATGGCAGCCAAGCCAGGTGTCTTAAAAGACAGTAAGTTGCCTTCTGGCCATGCCCGTAGGATCTTGTCTTGGATAATGTTTCCCTTTAAATCTCATAGGAAGGGAAACCAAATTACGGTATGGGGCCAGTCAAAGAGAGACTTTTTAAAATTTCTGCCCAAAAAGTTGATATTTAACAATATTCTAGAAGTGTCAAATGAGGTGTTTATGTTCTGTTTGTCTTTCTCTTACAGTGGAATAACATATTATAGCATGCATAAAACTGCAAAACAGGGAGATAATACTAGCATTATGTATAAAATAACAGCATATATGTAACACTAGCAAATACGTATGACAGGGCATCTAATTTCTTAACCAATACAATAACAAAAAACTGAATGAGCAATGCTGATTTGTCAGAAGAAAACTGTCGCTTTTCCAGTTCAAATTCCTGAAAAAAATATAAAGAGGAAAGAAAATAATTTATTATGAAGCAACTAGATATGGGTAAAGAAAAAGTTTAATTACATCTGAGCATATTTGCAGTGATTCATGATGGCTATTTACATGAAATGATTTTTTAAATATTAAATATTAAGTCCATTTAAATGTAATAACTTGTATGGCAAATTTTCATCTTTATTTCAGAGCCCTGCTATTTTAAAATTTGTCATTAGAGCTAATAAGAAATGATATTGAAACTACTCCGTACATTTAAATGAAGCATAAATCAATTATTGAAGCAAGGAATTTTTTCATCATTGTAATGATTATTGGAATAAATTTAATCTTGAGATGTTTTATAATGAAATCTGCAATAGTAAAAAAATTACATGGACTTAATTTTTACTATGTGCTATTTAAACGTGTTTCCTATTGGTGGAACATTTAAGGGAACACACACACACAAGCAGAATTTCCTACATAATGAAATAGAAAACCTAGGTTAAGTTGTTCTAACGTGTAACAGTACATGCAGGAATTCTATATCTGGTTTTTCATCAAAAGACCATATTGATTACTTTTTTCTCTATTCTGCAGCCTTCAGAAAGAAGTGCAGAGACTCAAAGCAGCCATAATCAGGTTTCTGAAATATACAGATAAAACTGTATGAAGCTTTGGGAAATTTTAACGCATAAGACACTTATATATCTGTCTGCATATCATCTGGGAGAAAATGAGACAAGCTGTGATGTGACAGCAACAATGCCTGACCAGTGTATTGCTGCGAGAAGTGCAGTACGGTGGAGGCAAATAAGGTGCCCAGTGACAATTTCATTATTCCCAGTTCTTTGTAACTACCTGGGAGGGGCTGTTTGGCCAGGAGAGTTAATGGTCACACTTTGACAAACAACCAGAGCAGGGCCAATCACTGACAGAAATGTCCGCAAGTGGGCTGAGGAGGTTATTATTGCATCATCCCTCATCTCCTCTGCTCTGCTAACGATGCTGGCCTCATTTGCCTCTCATGGAAATGTCTCTGCACCTTCTTCCCCTTAGGCACAGAACAGTCTTCCCAAACTGGTCTGCAAGTCCACTACCTTCTTGTCCTTCAAATCTCTTCTAATGCACACCTCTGTCACAGTATCGCTCTGGAATCTGCCAGCTACTAATGGAGTTGGTTCAGAGGAAGAGGGGAGTAGCTGACAGGTACTTTGTCCATTTATGATGGGAATGCATATATGTGTTTAAGAACCACAGTGTAGAATCCCAAGCACTTCAAATTTGACTTGGAATCATTTAGCTGTTCTCTGTGAATTCGTATTGCATGCATTCCTCATTGAAAGTCTGTGGCCCTGTTTCCAAATACCTTGTAGAGAATGGCTATTTTTCTGTGAGCTTTCAGACTAGAATTTTTAATAGAGGCATTAAAAGTAGCAGTGCTGTGAATGACACTGCAAGACTTGTCCCTGTTCTTTGTACTATAAAAGTGATATCATTCCAAATCATCTTTCTACCCTCCGATGACTTTTTCCACCACAAAGACTTCTTTTGCAGCAATGAGATTGGACTCATCTTCTACTGGTTAACAGCAGGATGAGCATTTAACATCCACACATGTTATTCATAAGGTGAAAGGCTTAATACAAGGTTAATATCTGAGTTTTTTTCCTTTTTGTATTCTTCTGAAGAGAACGCTGTCTATAACTATAACTATACCCTTATAGGGATCATCCAACTTCTTCCAACCTGAGTTGGGATTTTTTTGGTTTGTTTTTTTTTCAGTACAGTGAAATATTTATTACTGGGTATAACCACGTATTCACATAAGAACTCTAAGATACATGTGTTTGGGATACAGCATGTTTATTTAATGAGAAATGCTATAAAGCAGTCACTTATCCTCTACAAGTAGAATTCTTCAGAAGAGTTTTTTTTAATTGGTACTTTGTGATTTTTTGGTAAATACATCATTCTTCACTGTATTATTGTCAATAAGTTTTGCAAATAAGCATACACAACTAGAGGAGAAAGAGATGAGATAAAGTGCACATGAATATTCATAGCCACCTTAGCTCTGCTGTTCACAAGAAGTTCACAAAAGCACAGCGATGCAATACAGAAACTGAAATTCTTTCTATTGAACACAAATGTAATGTGGACATATGACTTCTAGAGACTGATCCTTTGACCTTGACACAAGAAAAACTGCTTTTAGAAAGCATGATTTTCTTGAAGAATATTTTGGCAAGTAAGACCTAGGTTACAGCAATACTAAGAAGATAAAACAAGATTTCCCTCAGCTTCTGTGGAACTAGCACTTATCTGCTACAGTCTCACACTTCTCATTTTCTTCTCTCATAAAAGGAAACACTTTGTTTTAGAGTTTTAATCTGGTTTCATTAAGAAATAAGAGTGATCTGATTATCTTCTATATCAATGTGTGTCTCTCTTAACCTTGCATGATTTTTAACTTAGATTGACCAAATTTTAACCACGCTTGACAGATATTTTGTAAACACTTAGCCTGGTAAAGTGCCTTGCCTGAGGGAAACTTAACATACTTATTCTTGACAAATGCAGTAAACAGAGGATGAAGCCATTGCAAACCAGCATCATTATTTTTCTGCCACCAGAATTACATATTTTTTTGAAAGGTGTACGTCTATTAAACTGAGCAGTGCAAGGGAGACATTAAGACTTGATTTCTAAATTGGACTATTATCATTTGATCTATGATGCAAGAAACTTCTGTACTTTGCATTTGTTTTCATTCATTTGAATTAAAACATAAAAAGACAGTTGCACCTAGAGGGCCGATCCTTTCTTTGTATTGGCATGCATTCTGATTTCTAAGTTTATTTA
>VXAL01016231.1:43348-56271 GCA_013399475.1 Chauna torquata | reverse complement strand
TGCCTGCCCCATGCCTCTATTTGTTGTGTAAAAAAAAACATTAAGACCCTTTTAGTTTACTCAGTCCACTCCCTACTAATGCTGGGTTCTTTCAGACAACGTCATCACAGAGACCATGTATTATATTCTTTCAAACACTTTGGGCAATGCTGTTCCCATTTTTACTCTCTATAGCACCATTGGAAAGCCCAGTTTTAATCTTGCTAACACTACATTTCAGGAAATAAGTTAGGCTAAGCATACATAAACCTTTCAAACAGTCCTCTATGCACTGGTAAAACAAATCTTTACTTTTAACAGGCATGTAAGAGAGGCAGAGCACTATATCCCAACAACTATCTTCTAGCTTTTTTTTTTTTTTTTAATTCCTTGTTTAAAGACAGAATGCTTTTTTTTTTTTTTTCCTTTACCCGTGGGGAAAATGTCTTCTAGAAGGCAACAGAAAGAAGCTGAAGGATAATGTTGCCAACAGCATGTCAGAGATGATTACTGCAAAAGAAAAGAGAGCCTCCTGTTTTGACATTGGGCAGCCAGTAGAGGAGAGCAGAAAGAAGATACAAAAAAAAATTGCTTACATATATAACTCAAATCCAAGCTGTATAATTGTTAGCCAATATTCTTTTCTTCTTTGAAAGCATCCTAAAAAAAAAAAAAGAAAGAAAGAAAGAAAGAAAGAAAGAAAGAAAGAAAGAAAGAAAGAAAGAAAGAAAGAAAAAGAAAGAAAGAAAGAAAGAAAAAGAAAGAAAAAGAGTCACTTTGTTTTTTGACTGGATCTTGTCCAGCGCAAGGCAGAGGGTTATGTCAGTATTGCAAATGGAAAGACAGTTTGTACTGGGTCTGGCTGGGAAGGAGTTAACTTTCCCCACAGCAGCACATACAGTGTTGTGCTCCACACTTGTAGCTAGAACAACATTAATATCGCACCAATGTTTTGTATATTGCTGAGCCGTGCTGGCACAGCACCCAGACTCTCTCCAAGCCCCTCTAAAGCCAGAAGCCTGGGGGTGGGCAAGAGGTGGGGAGGGGACATCACCAGGGAAGTTGACCTAAACCAACCAAAGGGGTATTCCATATCATATGATGTCACACTTGGCAATAAAAGCTGGGAAAGGGAAAGGAGAAGGAGTGGCTGTCATTATGAAAACATCTGTCCTCCTGAACAACCACTACACGTATTGAGGCCCTGCTTCCCAGGACATGGCCGAACATTGCTCGTTGATGGGAAGTAGAGAACAAGTGTTTTCTCTCTCTCTTTGCTTCCATGTAGCCTTTGCTTGTTTTTTTCTCCTTCTTTTCCCTTCAATTATATTATCCTTATCTCAACCCGTGAGCCTTTTTCTTTCCCATTATGCTCTCTCACCTCCCCTGCCTTTGCGGAGGGGGAATGAGAGAATGGTTATGGTGTTTAGCCATCAGGGTGACACCACCACACGGTTACAAGTGGCTAAACCAAAAATGTCTGTGGTGTATATAAGCTACCCACTCAAAAGAGATGAGACTGCATTTTTGATGGTTCTAGGTCACTGTCATTGGCCAAGCATTTTTTTACAGTTACAATTTAACACATAAAGCAATGCATGTTAATAAAAAGTCTTCATTTACAGAGTGCACCTTGAAAGACTTCCTTGGGCCAAAAAGGAGGAAAAAAATGAGGAAGAGCATGTGAAATGCTTTATCAAATGACTAAATTCCAAAGAGAAATGAAAATGAGGATCTTTTTAGTCTACATAAGCTTACCACATCTATGAATTTCTAACTCCAATTTGCCATGCAATTACCACAGAATTCCCTCAAAAAGTTTAAATAAGGTATCTTCACAGTAATACTTCCCTAAACAACAATGATATTACCTCTTTATTTACAGATATCTTTTCTAACATACATCTAACAAATTCTAGAACCAATCTTAATCACTGTGCTACAGAAGCCGGGGTTAGTTAGCCAATATACAAGCAAATGGACAGTTGTGGTACAAAAAGGTTGCATTCAGTATTTTTATAACTGTGCATAACTTCTGCGACATTTACATTATAATTAGTTGTATGGTTACAGATTGCCTAAGAAGGTTCTAAGTGATACTAATTTAGTTAGAAAAAAATAGACAATTTATTCCTTCTTAATATGAGATGTTTACACCTTGCTCATGTATATTGAAGCCCCTATTTTCACATCTCTGCTACTTTGTTACTAGAACTGGTATATTGGGACATGTGGCAAGGGTTTAGTAGCAGGGGGGCCACAGGGGTGGCTTCTGTGAGAAGATTCCAGAAGCTGCCCCATGTCAGATCAGAGCCAGCTCCAGCCGGCTCCAAAAGGGACCCGCCGCTGGCCAGACTTAAGCCAGTGAGCGATGTTGTTTGTGTCTCTGTGAGAGCAGATTTAAGAAAGGGAAAAAACTGCTGCGCAACAGCAGCTGGGAGAGGGAGGTGTGAGAAACAGCCCTGCAGACACCAAGGTCAGTGAAGAAGGAGGGCAGGAGGTGCTCCAGGCACTGGAGCAGAAGTTCCCCTTCAGCCCGTGGTGAGGCCCATGGTGGAGCAGGCTGTCCCCCTGCAGCCCATGGGGTACCACATGGAGCAGATCTCCACGCTGCAGCCCGTGGAGGAGCCCACGGTGGAGCAGGTGGATGTGGCCTGAAGGAGGCTGCAGCCCATGGAGAGCCCCCGCAGGAGCAGACTCCGGGCCGGAGCTGCAGCCTGTGGAGAGGAGCCCATGCAGGAGCAGGTGATCCGGTGGGAGCTGCCACCCGTGGGGGACCCATGCTGGAGCAGTTTGCTCCTGAAGGATGGACCCCGTGGTACGGACCCATGTTGGAGCAGCTCTTGAAGAGCTGCAGCCTGTGGGAAGCCCACGCAGGACCCGTTCGGGAAGGACGGCATCCCGTGGGAGGGACCCCACGCTGGAGCAGGGGCAGAGAGTGACCATGAAGGAACGGTGGAGACGAAGCAATATGGGCTGACTGCAGCCCCCATTCCCCTTCCCCTGCGCCTCTCGGGAGGGGGAGGTAGAAGAGGGTGGATGGGGGGAAGGTGTTTTTAGTTTGCTTTTAGTTTCTCACTGCTCTAGTCTGCTAGTGATAAATTGTGTTAATCTCCCCACATTGAATCTATTTTGCCCGTGACGATAATTGGTGAACAACCTCCTTGTCCTTACCTCAACCCTTGAGCCCTTGTCCATCGTATTTTCTCCCCCTCTTCCTTTGAGGAGGGGGAGTGAGAAAGCGGTTGTGGTGGAGTTCGGCTACCCAGCAGGGTAAAACCACCACAACCGGTCAACCCTAACTCCAGTTTCTTCCACTGGGATGGCTTCTGAGAGTGTCACGGGCTTGAGCCAATGCAGGTCTGACTTGCAGAGGTACCAATTGCTCTTATGTCCTGTGGCACAGATGCTAGTTCTTGAAATTCTGCAGTAAAGGCTTGTCCAAGGGAGTCTGTGTGAGATGTAGAATTGAACCCTCAGTTTTCCAGATTTCATACAGGCAAATATGTAATCCACCTTGTGTGGCAGCCCATTGGACCGAGAGCAGGATCCGTTCTGCTCTGTTAGACTCCAGTTGCTTAAGAAGCAAGCAGGGGCAGAATCCTTCATCTACAAAGACATTTGACTTCAAGGAACTTAGTGAAATAGTCTTTACAGTCTCCTAATCTATATGTTTCACGTTAGTTTCAAGGAGTATTTTCATAAATTATTTATAAATAGTTAGCCAAATCTTTGGCACCAGGTTTTTCAACCTTTCATCTACTACTCCATAAAAGACATGTTTAGGACCTGCCACTATCTCCCGTAAAGAGAGATTTCTGTGTGACTTTTCAGGAAACAAAGCAATTAATGTGATTATCCTACAACCTGTACTATCTTTTCTATTAAATTTATGGAAACATAAGAATTCATAATGAAAAAAAAAATGCTGATTGAAAATTTAAGAATTATAGGAGGTTAAAAAAAGAGAATGTAGAAACTCTAATCAGATCTGCAGTCCTTACTCAAACAGAACTGTCAATGGGGTAAAGAAGAGCTTTATCTCATTAAGGAAGGCAGGACTCCAAACTGGACATCTGCAAGGCTGTAGCATATAACCAGTTTATAAAGTTACATCAACCAACTATCTCATTACTGCAAGTTGCAAAACACTTAATTTATTCATACAAAATTGAGTGTTCTACTTTACAATGTGTTAATCCAGAGGGATCAGAAAATGATTCTAATAGTGAAACATTTAAGTATTAAGTACTGTATATTTTATTGATTTACATGACAGGTGAAAATATATCTCATTTATAAGGCTGTCAGAATAAAAGAACCTCCCACAATTTCAACCTAATATACATTTGGGGGTAGAGAGGTTGATATTCAAGCAAAGAAGAGCAATTTAACCTTTGAACACTACATTTTTTCTAACTTTCAGAGACTGGTTCACTGACTTATTGGAGACTGGTTCACTGACTTATCACTATATTTCTATAAAAACTAGAAAAAGACTTTCATTGAGTAAAACGGACATGTAAAATTCACACTGGAGTCAAGCCTGGACATTTTTTTTGTTTGTTTCCGGAGAGAGAGAGAACAGCAGCTAGAATGACAATTCATATTTTTTGTTGTTGTTGTTCCAAGAGAAAATCTGAACTCAGACATAAAAAAGGAGGTGTACAAGAAGTGGAAGCAGAGGCAGATGACCAAGATGGCATATAGAGTTACTGTCTCATCTTACAGGGATGGAATTAGGAAAGGCAAGGCCCACCAGGAGCTGAATCTGGAAAAGGATACAAGAAGAGTAACAAGGATGAAGGGGAACAATAAGAGCTTTTACAATTACATAAACAGCAAGAGGAAGACTAGGAAAAATATGGACTTGCTGCTGGTTGGGGCAAGGGACCTGGTGACAAAGGACATGGAAAAGACTGAGGTACTCAATGACTTCTTTGCCTCAGTAATTACTGGTAAGACTGGCCTTCAGGAATCCCAGGCCCCTGAGACCAGAAGGAAAGTCTGGAGTGAGGAAGATTTACCCTCAGTGGAGAAGGATCAGGTTGGCACCACTTAAAAAAATTGACATACATAAGTCCATTGGGTTGCACCCAAGATTGCTGATGGCCATAGCTGAAGTAATTCTGAAGCCACTCTTGATTGTCTTTGAAAGGTCATTGTGACTACAAGAGTCACCTGAACACTGGAAGAAATCAAAGGTCACTCCTATCTTCGAGAAGAGGAAGAAGAAAGATCCAAGGAACTAAAGGCTCGTCATTCTCACCTCAGTTCTTGGGAGATGATGAAACAAACAATCCTGGAAAACATTTCCACACACATGAAGGACAAGAAGGTGATTGGGAGTAGTGAACTTGGATTTATGAAATGCTTAACCAAGCATTATATATATATATGTATTATATATATTATACATAATATATTATATATATTAGCCTTCTATAATGAAGTGACCAGCTTGGTAGATGAGGAGAGAAGAGGGGATGTTGTTTACCTTGACTTTAGTAAGGCTTTTGACATGGTCTTGCATAACATCATCATAGACAAGCTGAAAAAGTATGGTTTAGATAAGTAAATGGTGAGGTGGATTGAAAATTGGCTGAATGGCCGGGCCCAAAGGCATGTGATCAGCCCAGTGAAGTCCAGTTGGAGGTAAGCAGTGTATGCTAGGGGTTGACACTGGGGCCAGTACTGCTTAACATCTTCATTAATGACCTGGACAATGGCACCTTCAGCAAGTCTGCAGATAATATAGAACTGGGCGGAATGGCTGATAAACCAGATGATTGTGCTGCCATTCAGAGGGATGGACACAGCCTGGAGAACTGGGCTGAGAGGAATATCGTGAAGTTCATCAGAGGGGAAGGGAAAGCCCTGCACCTGGGGAGGAATAACTACAGGCAACAGCAACTGGAAAGCAGCTCCACAGAGAAGGACCTTGGGCTCCTGGTGGACAGCATGGTGACTGTGAACCAGCAATGCACCTTTGCAGCAAAGAAAGCCAACAGCATCCTGGGCTGCATTAGGAACAGCATTGTCAGCAGGTTCTGGGAGATGATTCTTCCTCTCTGCTCGTCACTGGTAAGGATAATTCTGGGGTACTCTGTCCAGTTCTGTGCACCCCAGGACAAGAAAGCTATGGACTTCCTGGAGTGAGTCCAGCAAGGGGCCATGAACACCTTTCATATGAGGAGAAGCTGAGAGAGCTGGCACTGTTCAGCCTGAGGAAGAGAAGGTTCAGGGGGATCTTATTGTGCGTAAATACCTAATGGGAGGGAATTAAGACAAGAGAGCCAGGCTCTTCTCAGTATTGTCCACTAATGGGACAACAGGCAAATGGCACAACTTAAAAATCAGGACATTCAATCTGGACACGAAAAAACACTCTTTTTTTTTTTTTTTTTTACAGTGAAGATGGTCAAAAATGGGAACAGGTTGCCTAGAAATGTGGAGTCTCCATCTGTGGAGATATTCAAAACCTGACCAGGCAAGGTTGTGGGTAACTTGCTCTAGCAAGCCTTGCTTGTGCTGGGAGATTGGAGTAGATGATCTCAACAGGTCCCTTCTGTGACAATTCAACAATTCTGTGATTCTGTGACAGCTACTTCAGCTGACAGTTCTTCAAATCTAGGGCCAAATACTAACTGTAAGCCCCTGTTCCCAAATGATTAGTGTGACTTCATTGCCTTCATTAGGCTCTGGACTACAGTGAGATACACTTAATTACAATGCACTGTGTTTATGGTAATGTAACTATACTCTCTGATGCTGGGATCAGGGGAATACTATTCTCATAGCCTTTGCACAAAGGCAAAAAAGATTAGACAAAGATCTAACATAAGGTCATTTGTGTATATAAGTTTGCACTGATTATGAAAGAGCATTCATTTAGAATGTGATGCCTGGCTAAAATATTACTATGTTTTCCAAGGTTTTTCTCCAGTAATCTAAAATGTGTAAGGTTTAAATTTTTTTCTGTGTTGTTGGCCTCACTTCTAGCAGGACAAAGTGCTCAACATCTTTCAAGCCTTCTCTTACAACATTGTGCTGTGCTTTTCCCCCTGGCCTGGCGTGTGCACTCATTCATTTCACTCAGACACCGTAATGCAGTAATAGTGGATGGTCTCACAGTGGAAGTAACGAATCAGAAATATACATAGCACACACTGTTCAATCTCTGGTTTGTGAATAATTTCAAATCAGAAGCAAAATCAAATGCCTTGGTGAACAATCCAGACACTGAAAAAAGGACTGAAATTCATCGGCTAAAGTTTTTTTTCATACAAGCAGTTCACCCAGCTCTATTAAAGCTGCTGGAGAAATCTCTTAGAAGAAACCCATTAAGCACTTCAAGTGTGTTATTTTCGCTCTGGGCTTAGAGAGTCTTTTTCTGTGTCATTGCACTGGTCCCACTCAGATGAAACAAGCAAATATAGAAATATTGGCAGCTTTCATACTTGCTTTTTGTCCCAAGCCCAGCGGGTGAACAGCACTGAATTTCCTTGTTTGCAAGCTTTTCCAAGTGAGCCTAAAGGGTCTTGCTCATCAAGGTTGAAATATCTGGCAAATAGTAACAGCTTTAGATTGTAGCTTATAATTAGAATTGCTTGAGCCAGTTCAAAAATAGTGAACCAAGCCAGAACCAACTCCATTGGCAAATCCCTCCATTTCAAATAAGACCCCTTTACATAATGAGAGATTCCACATTTAAAAGTTCATGTCAAACAAAATATCACCAAAACACCAATAAACTTTGCTAGATAGAATTTAATTTTCAAATCATAAACCCTGGAATCCTGTCACAAATTATAGTTCATTTTGGGTCATTTATGAAAGAGATAGCTTTTCTGGAGGAGTAACCTGAGAATGACTAAGTTTCACAGACCTCAGTATTGTGCATCTCGTATGTCACACAGGAAAATTGGGTTGGGTAGAAGAGAAAGCGGATTAAAGTAAAAGAGGTATAAGATGATAAAGATGAATCTGAATCAAGGAAATCAGAGAGGGATGACTGCACTCAGAAGTTAAAAAAAAAAACAGATTTGAGAATATTAATTACAGTGAGAGACAGGGACAAAACTGATGCAGGAGCTGCTAAGATTTGGGGAAGTAAGCAAGAATTTAGGAAAAAAAGCCACTGAAAAAGATTTCATATAGTTTGTCTTGAAACATTATTTTTAACTGAAGCTATGAGATGCAAAATTTCCAGAAAACGGTAAGGATTACAATCTTCTCCCATATGGTCATCTAGTTTCAGTTTACTTCAACTAAATTTAAAGTTAAAATGTTTTAACTGATACATTTTAGCTTTTAAGTTTGTTGCCTGATTTTGTTCCACCAAAAGAAAAAATACGTAAGCACATCTATACTACATTTCACCTTTGCTATTACATCAAGACAGACGATTACCAGCTCTGGAGATAAAAATATTGCTTTATCCAAACAGAGCTAAACACATGAATTGTGCAACCTGGATGTAACAATATCTTCATATGTCTTATGAGGATCAAACATGAAGGAGGAGTGTGTGAAACCTACTGATACGGAGGTAACGGTTTGAAAACTTTCTCTGATTCTTGTCTCTTTGCTTCAGATTGGCAAATTCAGAAAATTTTGTAGGATTTCTTGCAATATGCTGCTTTCAGCTGAACTGGAAGTAGCATTTTTGCTACATTTTGTTCTGTTTGCTTCACATCGTGATCTAGGTGGCATAAATACATGAACACATATAGATAACAGATAATAGATAGAATGAAATTAGCATTTCAGGCTTCAAGAATAAGATCCTTTCCAGTCACCTTTAGTTTTACTGAAACCTGTTCACTTATTGCTATAGAATTTGAGGTTTGATTCTGGAATAAATGAATATACAAAGGTTCGTTCAAGGTAGACTGCTTAATTGTGTTATCATGGTCAATAATGAAAGATCTCAATGCATATTAATTCCTCATTTGTCTTTTTGCTACCTAGTCTTTATAAAAGAAAANTATATTTTGCAATGCTTTTCTCAATATTTAATAGTTTTTCCATGTTTAGATTTTTTTCTTCCTAATAACTTTCCTGTGTGCTTGTGTAAATGTGAAAGGGAAAAGATATTCATTTATATGAATATTTCATAATTGTAATACTTTATATAATTTGCTAATAGATACAGTAAACTCATGTGAACTTTTACAGTGGTAAACAGCAAAAGTATATAATCTGTGCTATTTACTATTTTCATATCACAAGAAAAAAGTTCCAAGAATCAACGCTGCCATCACTATCAATGGCGCTCATGGTATCTAGAGCGAAATTCATTTATGTCAAATATCTGAAGCTATCAGAACACACAGAGACCTTGGAAGCACTTTTTTAGTGCTTCTCAGGCACTCAGCTCCAGGCTCTGCTAGTCTTATTTACTGAGCCATGACTGTAATCATCTCTAGTTTTCTCAGTGAAGATACAGGAGACTGATGAAGAACTATATCCAATTCGATGGCATGAATGTTGTTTTATTTACAGCAATACTTGTTAGCAAGCTACAATACAAGCACTTAGGGGTCTGGATAGCTCAGTGTACTTGTAATACAGGGAGGCAAAGATGGGGCAGAGAGACAGAGAGATTTCCATTTCTCAGCAACAGATATGCTGCAGCTAGCACTAAAAGTTGAAACCATCATACAAGTTGATTGGCACATTGAATTGGACCACTGATCTCATACTGCAAAATATTTTCCCCAAATGCCTGATGGGGCGAGCATCATTCATTTAAAAAAATTAGTTAGACATGAAAGATCCCAAATCCCTACCTGAAAGGTAATAAAATCTAAGGGAACGAGGTTTTTAAATCCCTACATCTCTTTCAAAACATTGCAGATGCCTAAAACAGAATTAAGAAAAATTTTGTTGTGAAAACCCACAATGATACCTGCAGCACTTCAAGCAGGCACCTTGGTAGAAATGTAGAAAGATCAAAACAGGAACATGGCTGAAAAGCCGGAGAACTGTTCAGCTATCAAAGGTTATTTTTTCTTTCGGTGATAGTAGTCTCATGGGGGAACAATGAAGAGAAATCTCATGTTGTTTCTGGCCAAGTAGGCTAGAAATTTTCTGGACAGTTTATACTCTTGGATAAAGAACAAAGAAAATAGCTCCCAGTACCTCATGTTGCAACCTCCTATTTGTGGATGTTGTCTCCTCTGATCTATTCTCGAGTGCCTAGAGAAGAAATATTCAGTTCCTCCTCCTGAATGGAGAGTTGCATTTGATGTTAGCTGTATAATATATGAGATCCCTAAGTTTTATTTGTCTGCAAATTCATGCACATCTTTCTGCCATTCCAGATAATATTTGAGCACAGTAAGATTTTCATTGAGTTAAAAACTTTTATTTCAGTTGAGCTATAAAACAAATCTCTAGCTCATTGGAACTTATTCTTTTATTGTTTTATTGGAAAATATCTGCCCATAACAATGTCTGAATGGCAACAATTTGCATGTCCCACTCAGAGAAGTTCAGCAGTGAATATAGTTAGAATGGAATTAATAAATACAATCATATTTTGGCAGTTGTCCAAGTATAGCACATTACACTTTCTACTGTTGGTGGCATGCACAATGAAATGTTGGAAACAAAGTTTAATATATATAAAACAGAGAGAAAGCTACTTGCTGTTATATATCTCCTACAATACATTAGGTAACATGAGCTTTGTAAAACCTCTAAATTAACTCTTTAAAAGATTGCTTTGGTTTTTAATACTGTGTAATAGTAAAACTAATAGTAATACTTATCACATCATGCAATGATATCAAAGTGCTTTACAAAAGAAAATAAGTACCGTTATCCCCATGTTACACAGAGAAACGGAGGTATAGATAGAATACTCCATGGCAAGAAATAAGTCAGTAATACAAGAACATAACCTATGCCTCTTAAGTTTTATGCCCATCTTCTTCTTGCTTAGTAACATTGCCTCTGAACTTTTTTTCTAAGCAATCCATGATTTTTAATACATTGTTTGGCACTATAAGTGTTTGCAAAACACTGACCACTATCCAGTCACTTGCTATTTGCAGCCCGTCTTAATCCCCACGTAATCCTTTCAACCATGACTCCCTTGTCCAAAATATCATATTCACAAGCTACTGAAAATAATATTATAGAAGCATAGACCTGTAAAAGACATCATACTGTGAATCTGCTATTACCGTGAAATCATGGAACTTTTCACATGAAACAAAAGCTCAAGATGATTCCTACAGTTAGTAAAGTGCTTTTTCATTGATAGTGTTGAATGAGAAGGACATCTGAGGTGGCACAAAGCATAGAGGGATAATTTATAAGCGAGCAGTGCAGAAACTCTCATAAAACAATCACAGTGATTAGCTTTTTCAAAAATAATTCTAATCACCCAATTATGCAGAGGTATGGTTTGTTAACAGCTCTGCAGAAGGGCAAACATTTAAAATTTCCTCTGAAAAAGATTTTCTTCCTCCTAAGAAACTTCAATCTACCCTTCCTGGAAAGTTCAGGTAAACAGTAACATTCCCATCACTAATGATTCCATAGAGACATGAGAGTCATTTCACTGTGTGATGACTAACAGATAAACATTTTGGCTTGGGGTCATGTGGATTTTTAATCCACAGAGAAATAATATCCACATATTAACTTCTAACTGTAGTAGATAAATTCCCTTCTGATTCAGAAAGTAAATGTCTCTGCACAATTACGCAGATTTTTAATACCACTTAGAATTCCTTCTTATTAGGAAAAGCATATGTAGCACCATTTACTCACTTTTCAATATGATTTGTGGCCAGAGGAATGGCTAGAGCTGCCATTTCAAATTGTAAAGAGGGCAGGCGTGTTTTCAAAATTGGAGATAATGACAGATCTTTTTTTTAATATTTTTTTTTTTTCTTAAAAGTACCCCAGAGTAATTTTTAAACATTCTTATTAGATCTGGTATATGTCATATTTCAAGTTACAAGTACCATTCCATGTGTTTTTTTTTTAAATGAAAGTTTACATTTAAATTTAATCAGTAAATATATCACTGTACATATAACAGAACTTATGGCAGAACTTGACTATCAGATAGTTTGATGATCATTTGATCATATTAGTGACAGAATTAAGCAACTTAGATAATTTTATAGCTAATGGCCTATTTATATCTTTCAAATATAGCCACCAGGTAATCATACCATCATGTAAATTCTTTCATGATGTCATATGGAGTGAGCTCTTCCTCATTGACTTGAAGTGCCGGGGCAGCAAAGTCTACAGAGGAATATTCTAGGGATGTGTCACTAAACGTTTGTCTTGCACTTGTACTCTCTATTACACATCTAGTCTTGGTCACTGCCTCATAAGTATATGAGGGTATGCAGAGCTTTGGTATGACCTGGTACCACTGTTTTTATTAGAGAACATTATAACAGAGTGAGCAAATTGTTAAACTACATCAGTGCTGGACTCTTTGTTGACAATATCAAGAACTGAACAGACGAGAACTGAACTGCTAAAAGTTTGTTCTCTCTATATATGGCTTGAAACATACTGGGAGGAGAGGTAGCTAACATATGCTCTACCATTATCAACACTTTTCTTGTCCTGTGAAAAAATCAAGCTTTCAAACTGTCATTTTGCAAGAACATCAAATACATGCACTTTCACACTGAAGAGGGAAATTTCAACAGAAGTACTTGGGATTAATTCTTTCTTTTGTGATATTGCTTGCATACATATACAGTAGCTATAGCTTTATAATGTTATAAACAACTGACATAAAGTAAAGTAGTAAACGTTCCTAAAACAGAAGCATTGATCTACTTTCAAACCAACCCCACATAAAAAAGGTAACTAGACAGGCTGGCAAAGCACCCAAAGTCAATGATGTCAGGTTGTGTCTTATGGTTCCAAAAAAAAAAAAGAAAAGAAAGAAAAGAAAA
>VXAL01016231.1:6427-37481 GCA_013399475.1 Chauna torquata | reverse complement strand
AAGAATTGGTGAATTCTGTTCACAAGTAGTACTTTTTAAAGAGATGGTACCGTGATTTTTTTTTCTCCAATCTGCATAAGCACAAAATGACTCAAACTGACTGCTCAGTGTTGTAGAAATGCTTAGTTCACAGTGCACACGCCCAGAGGTGTAACACATTAGAGAGGTCACAGCCATACTGACAACATGGCAGCTGTGTTTCTGTGAGAGCCTGAAAACTGCTTCCCACTAGTGAAGGCTGATAAGTTTATTTCTCATTATTTGTTTGCATGGGACCACAACTGTTCTTCAGTTACTACTAATCTAATAAAACAGGTCTTCTGAGAGCTATAAAGACTGGTTTAAAGATGAAGGAATTTAACTGGGACCAGGTAGAATGGTTCACTTCCTCACTTGGCTTAACTTCCTGCAATCATTAGCCTACCTTGGGCTTTTGCTAGGTAGGCACTGCCAGGAAGTCTTGAAAATAGAATCCATTTATGATTGTGAAGCATTCCTCTATTACCATTGGGGTGAAGGTCACCTGAGTGAAACAAAATGCTAGTTCTTCTCATCAGTATGCATTTTTAAAATTTGCAAATAACAGTTTTTTCCTTAAAAAAAAAAAGGATATGTTTACCATTTTACTTAAAAGTAATGCAGAAAAACTTGATGTTTTAAGAGGAGTTAACTATATTACGTGGAATAAATTTGGATATGGTCAAGTCACAATATGCTAAAGCTTTCTTTTAATTTGAAAGAAATCTGAAAGTACTTGAATGGAAAAAAAAATCCTAAATATGCACTAGGACTTGTAATTTTATCAGTTTGCCAATAAAGGGAATATGCATTTGTGCTTTGGTTATATTTTGAAACTTTAGGCTCTAAGTTATTACGAAAACAATGAACAGAATAAAAAGTTTTCCACAAAGTTCTTGGAAGTGAATCCCCTGGATGTTTACAGTCCTTGGTGATTGCACTGGAAGGTTTGTATGAACATCTGAAGAAACATACAAACTGACATATTAATGGATTTGAATAGAGTCCTGAGGAAACAGAAATAGAAGCACCTTGTCTGCTGCTCATAAGAGGAAAAAATAAAAATAGCAAAGCTTGTAACTTAACTTGTATTCTGTTTTAAAGCCAAAAAATCCTGCAAATATTGGACTCCACCTGATAGATGATAAGCATGAACTAGGTCATTTGTTATTACATACTCTATCTTGACAAACTTCCTTAGGCACTCTTCTTCCTCCTCTTTTATAAACCGCAAAACACTGCAGGGATCAAGGCATGAAACAGAAGAATTGAAACAATGCACTTGAAATTCCATGGTGTACATCTTATGGAGAAAGATGATTACCTGCTTTAACAGAGAATGAATATGTCCAAGATTTCTAGGAAAATTTATACATATATAATTTTATATGTAATACCTTATTTTTACTTTTACTCCAATGAGATAATAATTACTGCTAAATTATTCCTGCACAGTTACCAGGATATTAGGATGAGCTTTGAAAAACTCAAAGTAAAAGGCTAAAAGTCTGTCATGAATGTCAGAACACAGAGAAGATTCTCTAGCAGGTTACCATTGCTGCATTGCTAAAATGAGGTTATATTTTTCATGTCTGTATGCAGGCTGTTAGTGTTCATGGCTATATAACTTGGCAACCTAGCCTGCAGAAAATGGAGAAGATACAATTACACTGTAAAATAAGATTTTACTAATTCTTGTAGATAAATCTGTGAAGCATTCCTTCACGTCAGTTACAGCTGCAGATAGGTCAAAAATAGGCCTTTTATTTTATTTTTCTTTATTAATATTTCAGATATTCTAAATTATGCCAAAGTAAAATGGACATGTGCTTGTACAAAAACTAGCCTAATATAAACACTCAAATATGAAGCCAAATGTCCAAAATATTTTTTGCTTATTTCTGAAAGAAATAAGCAATTGTCACCATTATAAGACTTATCAGTCATATACAAAAGCAAAACATTTTAAATATTCAATATTCATGCCAAATATGTACTTCAAGACATATTTCATTTGAAATTTTTGTTTCATTCTAATCTTTGAAGGTTTAAGCAGAGTTGTAGCACAAAATATCATCTTTCCTGGAATATCCCTATTTATTACTGTAGCTGCTCTTTATTTTTTTATACTGTAGTAGCCACTGTTCGTCAGCAGCTTTTCTGGCACTGCATTGTCTAGAACTGCTAAGGAAGATGTCTGTTCACTAAGAAACTGTCTAGCACATTATTTTGATATGCTCCATGAGTTAGCAGATCAATAGTTAAAAAAAAAAAAAAATCTTTGTATTCTGATATTGTATGTCCTTTGTTGTTTCAACCATTAACATTTGTGAGCTGCCTTCAGTAATTTCTTTAATGAGATTGTTGTGGTTTTCTTTTGGAAATGTAACTGTCAGGCATTTTATATTTGTCCCTACTAATAATTCCCCAGGCCTTTATTAAAGAGATTTACAGATTTCTTAAATCCACAGTCCTGCATCACTCAGATACACAGTTCTAATAAAATGATAAATTAGGTTTTATTCTTTGCCTTATCCTTACAAATGAACAAATTAAAAAAAAAATGTTTACTGAGCAATCTGGCAGAAGGTTACAAATTAAACATTACTCTTCTCCAGTCCTTTTGGGTATAGAAGCAATGTAGATACACATGAAACAATATACAATGCTACTTTTAAAAGCCATTTTTAAAGTCAAATTGAAAACTCCATCACAGAAAAGGAAACACTGACTGTTAACATGATTTTTATCCAAGACATGGATGCTAATCTGATTCAAGATGGATGCTAATACAGTATTTTCGTTGCAGCTGTTTTGGGGGGAGATTTTTTTTTCTTTTTCCTTAAGAAACTGTGCTAAATTGTTAATGGTTGTTCTGCACAGCACTTGGTTTCACTTCATTTTAACAGATACAATCAAGATAATGAGCTGAAGATCAATAATAGTAAAATACTGTAAGAGATCTAAAACTCCATCCATAAAATAATCAAGTGAAATATTAAGCCACTTTTAGAGTATTCTGGAGAACAGCAAATATGGAGACCTGGGTGATTTTAACTCCCTGTGCCTTCCTTTCTACCTGAGTCCTTCCCACTTTCTCTCCATAATGCCATGTTGGAGTACATCCTGCTTAGCCTCCAATCAACATTTCAAGCACTGGGATCATGTTTGATATTGTCAGATGGCCTGGAAAATTAAAAACCCAATTAAAGGCTCAGCACGCGGGTCAGCTCTTCTGCATATCAAAAGGCCTCCTCTGGCTATTCTGCTCAAATTGTATCTGTTAACAGCTCACTTTGCAGAGAGTGAAATAGCACAGCGTTTATGAGTAATAAGTACCTTCCAGCTGATACATTTCAAACACAAACCACTTTCATGGCCCCGGCAAAAAGTACAAGTCATAATCAAATTGTCAATTTTTTCCTGCGAGATGCATAGATCCATTGTAACTGTGATTGTTAAAGAAGGAAATGCATTTTATTCACACGTTGGAAAAAAAAGATGCACATTTTCCCTACAATTAAAGATTTTTTGTCACTTTTTTACATTGCCTTTCCTTTACATTTCTAAATAGTTACTATAATTGATTTTCGGGTTGCATTCATTTTTTTTTTTTTTTTTGCCGGAGAATCATTTATAGTTTTTATGTAGTGGAAGAAATGGTTGAAGTGAATAGCATTTTTGTTTAGCTGGGGTATTAATGTTCACCCAAATGTTTATAATGTGAATGTGCAAAGCACTAAAAGCTTTCGAGCTAAATGCAAATTAGTAGAGCACTCAAATGACATTTTTAGAAGGAGTTTTCATCTGTCAATGTGGCATAATATTAAGTCAAACTAAAGTCACTACTTCAGCTACTGGCCATTCGAAAAAAATTCGTAAGATACTAGGGTTGACAGAAAAGAAAACAAACTACATAAATATTTTTCAACATATTATATTAACCAAGCAGCTGCTACAGGATTTCACAAGAAGTTAGCATATAATGTCTCCCTTTAGAATATATTTTGAGTGTATGCAATGTCAAAAATCTAAATCCCTGGGTTTTGCATAATGCATTAAGGTCCACATCTGAGACTAGAAAGATTTTTCAAAGCAATGTCATGTGATGAAATAACACATGCTTCACTCAGGAAAAAAATCAAGGAATATTATGAGTTAGGAAAAAATGCAAACAGATTAATATTCTAAAGTATTAATCCGTGTAATGTATATTCATTAATCACCACTACTCTAACTGGGTATTTTTTTAAAAGCATTTACTTACAGCAAACACTTAGATTTCACAGCCTTTTCTTTTTAAACAGAAGGCCAACTGTTAATCATAAGAAACTGTCAAGTGACATTATAGATGAGAAACTCAGAAAAGCAAAAAATCTGACACTTAAGGCTGAAAGTCCATCTTTTGCCCACCCTCACCGAAGAGTAGGTATCGCTCCACAAATGACGTGCAGGCTCACCCAGTGCTTCAGATCCTGCCAATACCTCAGCAGCATGGAAGGTGATATTACTGGTGTTTGCACATGCATTCCCAGTTTCTGTGCTGGAATAGGTTTAGGTGAGCCTTTTGGAAGCAATTAGGTGTAACTTGTGTTTTATGAGTCAAACTCCCCTCTTTGTGACAATGCTAAAAAAATTGGCAGAAAACAACAAAATGGGAATAAAAGTTTCAGCAGTTGGTCCTGCAGGATTTTATCACCTGTTCAGCTCACGCAATTTGCACTACTTCAGTTTATCCTCAGGATATATTGTCTGGCTTAGCGAAGTAGCGTGTTTTTCTGGGGATGTGTCCTCAGCAGATCCCAACATGGCTGCTCCAGGTCGCTGTGGGAGCGCGAGCCCCGCAGCTGTGGAGACACTAGTGGGCGCCATCATAATGACTTTAGATCTGCAACAACTTATTCATATTAAAGAACAACATATTGCATATTAATAGACAATTTAAAATAATTACATGCTTTAATATTTTCTAAAGAACAGTTACTTGTCTTTTGAAAGTTTCATACTTCTTACAGAAAAGAAAGCAAGTGCTTTTTCGGAGAAACAATGTATAATAATATGTCAGTAAAGATTGAGCAATTTTGAGTAGTGATGGGTGAAAAGGACATTATGTTCTTTTTTCTTGTCATGGTCGGTATTTTTCTGTCAGTTGGCAAAGGCTGCACTCAGCAAGAAGAAGCTAAAGACCTGCATTGAGAGACGTTAGGGTGACAGCTAACCTGACAGGTCAGAAGATGACTGCAGAATTAGCCTTACTTTAATTCTCACTAAAATTCACAGCTCCTGACGAGGAAATGGGAAAAAGAAATTTTCTTACACATTTTCTTTTCATTTCATGTGCAGATTATACATATTCTGCTTCCATTAACAAGAAGGAGATTGTGCTTTATGCAGCTCTATATTTAAGGGCAAAAGACCAAGCAGATGACAAGAGTGACCCTTCTCTTGTCTTATGATCACTGCCAGTTTGACATGACACTAATTAGACTGCCTTAATCTAAACCCAGTTAGTTCTGCATGCTTGCAGCAAAACCATTGTAAACCCGAACATAAATTGCCTTGGGCCTTTGTCTTCCTAAGATACATACACACATACACACATACACACAGTCTCTTTCATAATCTAGTGCTGATAGTCTTATATATGAGACTGCTGCATATATTATTCTTAATTTTCAATTTTACAATTACCTTCCATTCCTATTCCATAATATTATACGATGTATATGCCAGCAGAGTCAGAGGAGCAGTAAGAAGATTGTTTCATAGTTCATAAAAAAATGTGTGCTGCATGCAATCTGAAATAACCTGCGGTTGGTAACGTATGCACCGTTTACATTTTCCTTTAATGGTGAAATATGGTTGCAAAACTATAAAGTGAAATACACACAAATTAATCACATTTAACAGAAAATCTTGAATTTGGAAAAGTCTATATACAAATTAATTAAAAATTTCAGCACTGTTACTTGACCCAAAAAATAGCTGAAAATCATCTGTTTAGAAAATTCAACGGATAAAAATGTTACTAAAATATAACTCTAGGTACTGAGTAAAAACAACTGATTTGGTATATAAAACAGTGTTTAAATGGTGGTTAATAGATCCACAAGTAACCTCGGAATGTTTTTCATTCAGCTTTATCTGTTATAACATAGCTAATGTGTCACAGAAATACACTTATTTTTAGTTAAGAAAATTGCAAATAAAACACTTGAAAGGTATAATGTTCCCTTAAAAATGAAAACAAATCTGGTTTATGCTGTGTTGTTATTCTTACTGTGTACTGATCCTCCTTAACACTGAGTTCTCTGCTATTATTTGGTTCATTTTGGAGTTGCTGGGGTCCTTTTTTAAACAATTAAATAGTAAGTTTAGTAAACAAAGGCTTTCAGAATGAGACCTTTACTCTGAAGAAAAACAAATGAACACCAAGGCATAAACCTAATTATTTACACTAGCTGAAGAGTTGATTTAAACCATTATCATCCATTATTTGGTCCAGAAGAGGATTTTTTTTTTTTTTTTTAAATTTGTGTGTGAGTTTTCAGTTGTGGATTGTCTGAGACTGTTGGTTTTTTTTTGTGTGTTGTTTTGTTGTTTTCCCCTTCTTTTCCAGATTTGCATAGAAAATCAGCTGGGAAAAAAAAAAAAGGGGGGAAAAATCTCCACCAAAGAGAGTCAAGAAGTTAGACTAATGAATATTAAAACATTGTAATTCATGCTGAAACAATATTCTACCAACTTTTTCTGTGTAATTTAACTAAAAAAACAAGCATAAGTGGTATATAACACTTCCATGAATGGGACCCTTAGGCTTATTCAGCTGAGCATGTTTAGCTTGCCAAGTTTAAATATTTTCAGAACTGATCCTGGGACTGAGAAGCCTTCATCACAGCACAGCATTTAAAATGATGGATGTGATACATATTTAATACAATAAAATGGCCATTTATATGCTCATACTAGGCACAAGGGAAATCTTTGTAGGAAAGATGTCTAAAATCAAAAGGGGCCTATTCTTTCACTGCTGTGTGAGGAATTTAAGTATCTAACTCCCATTACTGCTACTGGGCATTACAAGCCCAGGTCTTCCATATATCAGTGGGCCAATACATATGTTTGTGTCTGTCCCATTCAACAGAATGGCAGCTCTGCCAATGTTGAGCTACCACAAATTCTCCAGGTTTCCCCTCAGCAGCTGAATGACAGGGGAGAACTACAGTCCAGTTCTATCATGTCATGCCTTCAGTCGACCAAGCTTTCACAGAGTGCATCCATACTGTCCATTTCCCAGCTATACAGAAAATACAGACATAGCAGTGATCCCATGGGGCTCCGAAGAACACTGCCTGAATTTTGTGACTTCAACTTTATCCATGCTGGGCACCCAGATTTCTGAGCAGCTAGCAACTCTATTGTGTGCCTAGGCTGTCTTTGGTGAGCTCAGTGGCATTTAGAGAACGTGAGGAAGAAAGAGGGTGGGAAAAAGTGAACCCAAGTTAATGAACTGAATCTTCCCAAGCAAGTGCATGCAGCAAAACATAAGAAAACTAAGGCAAACTTAAAGCAGTGGAAAAGAAAAAAGAAAAAAAAAAGAAAAAAAAATACAAAACAAAACAAAACATGATCAGAATAGACAGAAGCAAGGCAAGAGCAGTAAGAGCAAACTACATGCTATCTGAACACATCTACAGCATTGACAAATGTGGTTGGTTTGGTCCATTAAAGTGATGGCCACATGCAACTGCTCAGTTGTTATTCCGTCCTTCCAGTTTACAATTAAACATGCCAATTTGAGCTACTAACAACCCTCCTGAATGTGGACCACAGTACCCCTGGGAAGAAGTCTGCAGGATGTTCTTATGCTGCCTCCCATCCTTTTTTTTTTCAGGGACACACTGAAAGCCCATTTTCACAAGCGGGAGTCTCTGCTGAGTTTTGATGGCTTTTGATCAGGCACTAGCCCTTCAGCACTGCCGGCCACTGTGGCAAAATTGACCACAGCAGCATTAAATTATTCTGACTCATATTGCTGGCTGTACAACTAAGATCCATAACATCTGAAGACATATCTAAGATGATTTCATGGCACAGTAAAGAAGAACACCTGAGCCCAACTTCTTTATAGCTACTCAAAATATATGGAAATCCATTAAAATCTGACCAACAAGTTTTATATTTGCATATCTGATTAGGAGGCTGTGCTACAGAATTGTGTATTTTAATTGTTAGTGTCATGTGTTGTTGCTTAATAGCTGAACTACTATGGAGGATATTGTAACTTGGAGCTCTTATTCAACTGCTGCTAATAATACTCATCAGGTGTGAAAAGACTAAAATTAAAACTATTTGCTGACAGGAAGAATAAATCTCATAAAACCTGTAGTCTATGTGCATTATGTTGAGTCAAAAATGATTCACAGACAAAAAGAAGCTATTGATTTTAGCAAGTTAAGAAAACCAGAACATGTATTGGAACTTATTTAAATACCCTAAATTCCACATAATAGCATGTGCTGCTAGCTCTGCAAAATTCTGGAAATGCACCCTGCCGTTTGTACTAATTGGTGGGAAATGCAGGCCTGTGTCAAAGACAACTAATTGTCTGATGAAAATAGCTTGTTTCTGACATCAGTATGTACCACACCCCTATATCACATGAGGAGGGTTTCAAAAAAGTGTTATATATATTGTCATGGTAATTATAATTAGGTTATATGTATCCAACGTACAGAACCCATACAAGGTAGCGGCATAAAAGAAGACCTTATAAATGAGACTGTAGGGCATTTAACTAAACAATTGCATGCAGAATAAAGAGCTTACATAAAAGTGTGTATTATGCAGATGTTAGAAACCTGTGTCTCTGAGAAGACACTATTTTGACCATAATGCATTCTGTCATGTGAGATAAAATGCAGAGAACATTTACATTTCTCCCACTCACTGAGCTTCTACCACACGGCTTGCATTTTTCTCACATCAATAGACATTTTTTTAAACATTATATTCATGTCTGTCTCTCTTGATGGCAAATAAAATTCAATAAATAAAATACTTTGTGATAAATATGTTAGATTTAAGAAGCAGTTATGATAAAGTGTGCAGGTTTTCAAAAATGATTTGTTAAAACCGAATAAATTTAACAAGACATGTACACAAGCTCAAAATGTATTAATATATTGTAGATGATGCACAATAACATAATGACCCAAAAGCGAATTTGCAGTTTTTCACACTGCTTAGCTTACTGCTAAGTAAGACAAATAATCAACAGAACTTGGACCCACTGCCTCTGTAGATCAGATCAACGTAAGACTGCTGCAATGACTTGACTTGCTGTGGCATGTCAAACCAGCTACAGTTACAGATAGCTACTATATAGCTGGGGACATGTTCACTGCAAAACTATCTACAAGTCTAGTGTCACACTGAATACTGTTATAGATCACTAAATATTTCTATCAATAATATAATGCATAGCACGCTATTTTGCATTCAGCCAACCTGACTGGTGTACATGGCAAACCAATAATTTGTAATAAAATGTAATTAGTGAGTACAATTTAAATGTCCTACTGTGCTCCTGGTAATCATCGCCTCTCAGGTAATTTGGAATTGCATAGTTAATGTATATCATCTTAGAGTTAAACAAATAGATGACACTGCAAATCACCAGTTCCTCAGTTTCTTTTTAAGTTTGCATTTTGCCTTTTTGCAAGATGCCTATTTCTCAAATATTATTCCTAAGTTTAATTTATTTTTACTTTTAAAAGAATAAAGCATATAAAAAGTAAAGAATCTTGCTGTGTCACTTGATTGCTTTTATTTGTTTTTCTACTTAATAGTTTCCTACTTTTTTCAACTTTAAAAGACTGTTTTTAGTGTTTTATTATCATTTCTCTTAAGGAACTGCCAAGAAAGTCAAATAGATAATGTGCCTTTTGGTGCTTTTAGAAATGCAAAATAAAAAACAGCCCACCAACAATTCAAAGAGCTTAGAATGCAGACAAGACAAAAAAGTATTATTATTTACTTTTTAGCGATGAAAACTAAGGCACCCAATGAGTAAGCTATTTCCATAATGTCATACATAAAATTAAAGTGAACCCAGACCTCTCAATTCTCAGTGCAATGACTAAACCACGTCAGCCTTCCTGTAATTTTGTGGATATGGATCCCACTCCCCAAAACTTGAGACTCAAATATACACTTTCATCTCTACATGTTTTAATCAGGGAGAATAGGCTACATACAGAGACTGAAACAATTGATGTAGGGTAGCTACATCAGTTTTACATTTAAGTTTTAAATTTAAAAAAAAAAAACAAAACTGTTTGATCATTTAAATATGCAACCCCACTGAAATTGCAGGGTTTCAAAAGCACTCACCACCCAAACTCTTCACTTTCTTCCAGCCATGCAAAACAATTCTCTTAGACCACAGAACGAACATGTCTAATTTCAGATCAGACCAAATTTGCATGCTAAGTTGCACAGCTAGATGGAGGAGCAGGCTGAAGACAGACCACAGCTGCAGGAAAATATTAAGGGCTAATACCACTTCCGGATTCTCCTTTTAACGTAATGTCAGCCTGTATCTGCAGGCATGCTCTCTCTTATGAAATGGGGAGAAGTTACAATGGCAAGATCCATCTCTATTAGAACCCATGTCCTTCTACCTGCAAGAGGGTGATAAAGGCTTTCTAAAGCTTCAGAAGGGCATTCCCTGATTGAAAGGGAGCTGGTGCTGTATCTCTCAACTTCCTCAGCAAAGTGCAGGGCAGTGTTGTTTACCAGCTAGAGAAGACAATCACATGCAAGTTGCATCACACTCATCACAACGTGTGACCTATGGGCATCTGAATCATATGTTACTCAAGAGCCAGTCATCCATGGTAGACTTTAGCATTATCCCCTCCAACAGTTAGTTCTACCTATTCCAACTTTGCTGCTTACTATATTGCCATTCACAGGCTTAGGATTGCTTGCTCAAGGACCAGATAACACCAGTAATCTCATCACTTGATGCATTTGTCTCTGGAACACATTCACAACAGCCCTAATCCCATGTTCCCTGCTAGCACTGAGTTAAAATGCTTCTCAAAGAGAAACTGTTTTATTATGTCACAAAGGACAAAGCACTATTTGACATCATAGTACTACTATGCCAAATTTGGTTAGCCCTCCTGGAGAATAGTTTAGGTGTAGTTGGTCACGCCTTGGGTCTGGAGCTGTCTTAAATGACTTCTCAGAATTACCTTCAGCTCAATTTTTGTTCCTGCAGCAGTGTAAACATTATAACTTTAGCACAATGTATTAAATGTGTCAAGTCTTTCAAATCTCAAAACTGTCTTTAAAGCATGAAATGCTCAGAAAGATATTAGCCTGCTGGAAGTTTTTGTATTTGTTGTGTTGAACCCAAGCCTTTGATTCTAACTTTCTAACTTCACTTCATAGGCACATGAGATGTAAGGTTTACACTTTAAGAATACTAAATCCCATAATTTCAGACACTAGTTATTACATGTCATTTGGTTTTATGACTTCATGCAAAGCATATCAAGTATCATGAGATCCATTATTAATTAACAGTTCTAGATCTGTGGTCTAGCAGGAACTGCATCTAACATCCAGAAACTAAGAGATGTCCCCCTGGAATTTTAAAAATAAGAAAAAATCTAAAATGTATATCAAAGCTCTGTATATGTGCTAGGCATCTGTAGTACTGAAACAATATAACTTCTAGGTAGGCTGGAGAGGAATAAAAAGGGACCACCAGAACTGAAAGATGGAGAAGGCATTTTGTTCCTTGCAGGAGGCTAAATCAAAGACAACAACAACAACCACAACAAACCCACTGTATACAATAATTGTACTTTAAATTTTGATATTATGTTTTAAAATATTTCTTCTTCAAAACCCCAAAACTAATGTTCTTATTAAGATCAAACTGACAAACAATATTTTATTTTTAAATTAGGCTATTTTATTCTTTTGTTTGTGAAAAAAAAAAAAAGAAATTTTGAAATATTTTCCCCTCCTAGTAAAAAGTGACTTAATAATTGTAATCCTATATTTGGCAGTGAAACTTAAATGCAGTTGCCCAAACTTACAATTTGTAAATCAATTTTCAGCTTAGTACATTTCTGCATTTGTTAATGCTATAAAAACTGCATAGGCTTCAAAGCCGAGAATAGATATTGCTTTAACATTTAGAAAGAGATCTGCATATAGTTAACAATTGTTTCTTAATCTCAGAGACAAACTTGCAATAGTGTTAATACTCATGAAACTCTAATTCTTATGCATTACCCCATTAGGGTAACTAGTCCCGTGCTTTTTGAGAGAGATTTTTCTGATGCCTCAGTTGCTCCCTTTTGAAGCTCCATATGCTTTGTACTATCACGTGCAACCACTCTCCGCTACAAAAAGGATTTCTGGTCAGAAACCTGTTTCTTTGCCCTTGCCTTCTCAAAATGCTGCCAAAAAGACATAGAGGGAGTAGAGTGGACTAAAGCGGTGATAAGGATGGAAAAGTAATGAGATGTATATACAGCATAAGACTCTCCTATGTGATTGCTACCCATTCTCTCCTGACAAGGCATTCAGAGAAATTCTACGGATAGTTATAGCAGAAGTCATTCCTGGAAAAGCTGGCTTTTAACTAGTAAACAGTAAGCTTAGGCAGTAAAACTAATAAAATCACCAACAAATATTTTGCCTACAGGAATGCACAGACTGGATAAGCCTCAAAAAAGTGCCAAGTGAAACTAGTCAAAGTTCCCACTGTTTTCCAGTGGGACTAAGGTATGAACTCAGAATTTGGTATTCATAACTTTTTGCTTGGTTTTTTTTTGTTGTTGTTTTGTTTGGTTTTGCTTTGTTCGCTATCATGCCAACATGGAACACACTTCTCCTCTCAAAACAGACTTTGGAAAGAACAAAGTCAAATCTTTAATGAGCATTGGCTATAAGAAATACCAAGCTTTTATGACTCTTTTGAGTCCTCATGGTATGACAGCTTACAGCCTTGCAGTCATTACATCATTACATCCTAACAGTATCTTGATATTCAACTATCTAAAACAAACGTTGAGATATCATAAATCAAACCAGCATATGTTTCTGCTATGGATCCAATAAACATGTGAAAAAACTTTAATATTTTTTATGTAAGAATTATCTTAAGACAAACATAGTACAGGAGCAGAAGCAGAAGAACACAGCTGTTTCCCCTGCCTGTCAGTCTAAACAACTGTTGCTTTTGCTGGCCAACACCAGCAAAATGATCCCGATTTCAGCTGAGAGGACTGCAGACATGAATTATAGCTCCCCATTTTTAATTGTCTCCTCTCCCATCTCAACCGTGCAGTCACTAAGTCTTCAGCATATTAAGATTTGACTGTTTAGAATTCCACAAAAAGTAGTATTGAAGGCAGAGTCCGATTCTGTTAAGTCACTAGTGACATTCTTATGAACAGACTCGTGTCTCGTCCCATTGCTCATTTTAGCATTGTCTTAGAATAACTATTACTCCTTTAATGATTACTGTCATTTTGATTACTTCAGTTTCTAGGAAAAACAGTTGCATACCATGACTCCACTTTGCTATGCCATGTCTCAAAACAGATTCTTTTTTCTACTTTAAGTTTATAAATCTGCTATAACACTGATACTTAGCTATTAGACATATAATTTGGGTTTGTTTCCATGGTACTGAATTGTACTTTTCTACGCCTGTTATTCCTTAAGTCAAGATGTTAAAAATTGTCTGCGTTTAAAGATCTGGTCTAGGACTTGGGTGACTCCAGCTTCGGTTCCCTACAGTGTCAAAGACACTTCAGATTAGATCTACAAAGGCATCCCACTAAGGATAAGGTATAAAAATGCAGTCTTTTTTATAATAAAAAATCTCTAAGCTGATCCTGCAGTAAGTCTCTTTTAAGAATGTGTTCAGAACTTCTGAAGAAGTTGCCCCCTCCCCCTGAGGGAGGGGCTGTATGAATCCTGTTCTTTCTGAACAGTGGCTCTGTTTCACCAGAGAAGGTTACGGAATGTTCTGGAGCCTTATCTCTAGACCTAATAACAATGGTATTCTCCTAAATGGTAAACTGAATTTGAGACATCTACTACATCACTGTTGCTACTTCTTGGTCAAGTGCTCTGCCTCTCCTGAACTGTTGTATAGGCTGGGTGTCCTGGCACAGCTATAACATCTTATTTTTAGCGTAAACAGTGAGCATGTTTTACACTACAAATAATTATATGTCGTATTATCTGGAGTCTTGCATGAAATTTTGTAACAGCAAAATCCACAAGGCAAGTCCCTCAACAGTCTGGGAGGTCATAATAGGCAAGGCTTCTCCTGTTTTCTCTGGCTGGTACCTGCTTTATGTCTTTGTTACATTCCTTTTTAAAGATGCCCTGAGAAAGCAAAAGGAAACCTGCTCATGCTGGAAGAAAACAAGTGCCATGGCTCTGAGGGCACTCCCAGCCCTGATTGTCCCTGCACACCCCTCTGGGGCTCTCTTTACCCTGCCCAGGGCCAAGGACCCCATTTCAGCCCAGCTCAGGGCTGCCAGTCCCTGCCCAAGAAAAACTGTGTTCGTCTTCTGGATGAACTCCTTGAACCCACCCTGTAGCCTCATCTCTGGCCCCATCTCTCCTTCTCGTCCTGCCATGAGGCCATGGTTGGCCCTGGACCTGGTTTATCCCCTCTCTGCACTGGGCTCTGTTGAAGAGGCTTTTTACCAGCCTGGGCTCTACCCTGTGGATGAGGGCACAGCCCGCGGTGGGGTCACCCTTGCTCCCAGCTCCAGCTCCACATCCCTTAGGGCCCTCACGGCACTAAGGGCCCTCCAGCTCGACAGCCTTAGGGCCCTCCAAGCATGTTCATGGAAGCACAGAGAGGAACAGAGGCAGAAGAGAGCTGCCAGACAGTATGTGGCTCAGGGAACCCAGGACAGAAAGAAAGTCTTCTTGAAGAGGCACAGAGACCAAAAAAGCAGGTGCTGTTCCAGGGGTCAGATAAAAGAAAATACAAACCAACCCCTACCACTGTGGGTGGGGGAAGATTTCTTTACAGGTTCTGTCTCCTTCTGAATTTTCTTTAAATTTGTTCTCCTGGTTTATTTTCAAGTAAAATCTAACTTTCACTTGTTGTTGTTTGTTTGCTTGGTTTTTTAAAAAACTACCCTTTTTTGGCCCTTTGGGATGTTACTTGAAGGAAAAGATGCTGGCAGAAATCTCTGACAGAATTGAAGTCCTGTTACAGCTCTCAGACCAAGAGCTATGCTGTGAAACAAAATCCTGCTGAGCTATTATTTGTCAACCCACTCCACCCCACACAGCACAAAACGAGCAGTAGTTTTGCTTTGCATCCACATCAGCCACCATTCTGCTGACCTCCTCTGTCTTCCATTACATGCTGTGCTGTGTAAGACAGCCTTGCAGATGGCCCAATGAAGTTGTCTGAATTTCACCTTCTAAATGAAGAAAAGTTGTTTTTATGATAAGCCAATTGGATATGCTTTAAGAACCACTCAAAAAAAACCTGTTTTAATCTGAAAAAAGAAAATCCATCAGTTTTGACTCTGGCAAGACTCTTCAGTAATGTCAATGAAGAGTTCTACCTGCCTAAGGACCTGCTTAAGATCTGCGTCTTTATACAGACTTAATAACCCATAATTTCTGAGAACATTTTCAAATTACAACAAAAGTCACAATACTGGCACAAACACCTTCAAGTTCATATTCTTAAGGTCATATTAAAATATTTTGCACTTCCCTGCAAACACAGTTAACAACACTAGAATTCTCTGACAATTTCTTTGAGACAAAGAGATTGCCATGGAAGCTTTCTAACCCCCCGGATTGTTATGCAAATAGTTAAAATATTGAAATGAATTTAAGGAGTTATACTCTAACACGTCAGTCCTGTTATAATTTGGAGACAATGAATAATATATTCCAGACAAAGTGAAGGCAGCTATAGAAGTAAACTAAAATAGGAAAATTACGCCCACCAGGCATTTAAATTTAGGAGCTGAATAAATTATCCATACATTAAACGGTTCATATATTTCAAAGAAAGCATAAAAAAGTTTAAAAAATAACTGAGAAAATGTAACAAAAAGCAGAATAATTCCAAATGTGATCAAAGCTGGTGTGGAAACCTATTAAATGGATATCCTTGTTGTACAAAAATTATACAATACTAGTTTCACAGATCTATTCTTTTAGCAGATATTCTCTTAGACTGTCTGCTGTTTTGTGAAATGAGTTTTAATCTGGTACAGTGAAAAAAAAATCATTAAAACCAAGATTTTTTTTCCATTCAAATTTCTGTTGCATTTTTTCATCTTTTGGCACAATGGACATTTATTGTTTTTAATCAAGTGTACTCTTTTATCTGGTATTCTTCCAAGAGGACTTCCATATACTCTTGTATGATTCATTTCAGTGCATATGTTATTCTTACAAATCTATTAATTAAAAAGCCCACTCAGGGTATTTGATGAAAACCAAAAATACTTCAATGGTTGTCTCATCACACTGAAAAGCTAATTCTCTGAACATTCATGCAGGCCCTGGTTATAACTTAGTATACTTAGCACTTCCAAACGTTCACCACTGTAACAGAGTATGTGAACTGATACTATCCTGATTTTATAACAGATCTTGTTAAAAATGTCTGAGCACATTTGCATGTCTTCTTATTAAGGTGGCTTCAGAATCAGGAATAGAGGAGTTACTTTTACTTGTGCTAGGGCTGAAGAACTCTGATAATGAATTTTTCCAGATTTCCAGTAAACTAAGCTAATGATATATACTTTCCAGTGAGGAAGAGACTCATCACTATTTAATATTGCTATTAAACAGAGATTGCATTACACTTCTCAGCTTCAAAGGGATGCACTTCTTTTTACCTCATTCTGAGAGAATGAGCGCCAAGTGAAGCTAGCCAAGACAATTGACACTGGCATGGCAGGGACAGTGACATAGTTCAGTAGTTCTCTTCTGTGGGTAGTAGTGGTTGCAGAGTAATGCCCAATGGACTGCAAGCCTGACTGGTTGCATAAAGGTTGATTTCTGAGACAGGTATGAAAACATTTTAACATCTTACAGGGCACTGACTTCAGTATTGGACTTCTGAGAAGCTCTTCTATCTAACAGTGATGTCTCGTAGTCGTGATATTTAGTTGTATGATCACAAAGGAATGAAGGTGGGATGCATACAATCATGTGCATATTAGAAGATATGTTATACTAAGAAAAGTTCGGGTAACAGACATAAGAATATTGTTCTTGAAACAACTCTTCATAATACCAAGAAGATTTTTTTTTTTTTTTTTTTTCTTTTTCATTTAGATGTTTTGGACNTTTTTTTCCATGCCATATAGATGTATTGAACTGAATGTAACAAATTTATATCCTGGGCACTTCCTGGGCACTCACCTATGAAGGGGAAATATGTCACCAAACAGGGGTTACTCTGCAACAATTCTGTGCATTCCCATGTGTGTGCAGTAAGCATGCCTTTGTGTGAGGTGGCTTATTCCATTCAGAATGCAGGTTAAATCTTATTCAGTGTGTTTTAAGGTCATCACCAAAGGGACTTAATGCATAGTAGTTTGCATGCTGTAAATCTCAGCCTCCCTTACTGCATACTTATTCTACATATAAAGGCCATGGTAGAGCCACAACTGATATAAGAAGGTCAAAACCATGTTGAAAAACATTAGAGGTTCATCGATATAATGTGACCTGTTATTTATAGTATAATGACTATTACCTAAAAGTATTTGAATAGTGCTTAATTTATAAACATAAGCACAAAGTTTTCTGTGCTTAGTGCTACCATAACTTTTGGTAGTATGTCTGAAATATCCAACTCTTGCTCAATTTTTAGGAGTTTAAGGTAGAATAAGGATGCTCCAAAGTGCTATGTTCTGTCTGAGGATGAATAAACACATACAAGATTCACTATGAAGGCAGTTTTGTAGTACACAATCCAGAAAAGATTGGCATATAATACAGCAATGTATGCTTCTTTATTTTAGCTGGTCAAATTTCATGGAAATTTGTGTTCTTATTATAAAATGATATAACTAACGTACTAAACAGGAGTACATCACAAAGAAACCATCCTTCCTGAATATGCCTTCATATTTCTTGAACTTAGGTGTTCTGGGATATGTAGTTCAATCACTGATTTGATATTTGTAATATGCATTGTTGACTGGTTAAATTCAAGTATTTCATTTTTTAAGAGATAGTTCTTTACCTGCAAGTTTCACCAGTGCAATTACACTGGCTCCAGGCATAGGGTTTTTTGCCTTATGATTCATTCATGTCAGTAAAAGTTCTAATCCAGACATAATTACATCAGTATGCATCAGTACAACTTTAAAAGCTTTCCCACTGTTAACAGGAAGATATTTTTAAAGAACGGCTGTGTCCTTAGAAGTGCCCTTTCTTTAGTGATTTGCAGAAGTAGGAATGTGTCACCTCAGAATGAGTTAGCAGGAATAAAATTATCCTTCATTCCTTTTGGGACAAAAGTATATAAGCTTTAGGCCTCCAAACCTAAACTCCCACTCCAAAACTAAGCTTCACAAATACAAAGAACAAAAGAGGATGTGGCCTGTGGCTGTACACAGCTACTGGCCCATGTTGGCAGTTGCCACTAGCCACCTCAAGTTGCAAAGGAGCGTGGATTTGTGTCTAGGTTTGGAGAGATTTGGGATGTATCAGAGTGCTTTTCTGTACTGTGATGGTAAGAGAATGCTACATTAACAGGGTTGCAGCAGCTCTCCAGGCTTTTGATGGAGTATTAATTAAAGATGAGAAACAAGGATGATCTATAATTTCCTATCTAAAGTGCCAGGCTGGATATTTAAATTGCTCAGAGAAAAGGATCTTATATTCTCCAAAACAGAATTTTTGTATTTTGGCTAATACATAGGGTCCTTTCAGGAACCTGATGAGTCTGAGGAAGAAGGTACAGGTCACTTAGACATTGGGAATCATCATTGCACTTTTTAAGGCCAGAGAGTTTCAGATTGTAAATTATACTGTAGAAATAATTGATGGATAATTCCAAGAAGTTAATGAAATTGTAACACAATCAAACCATAACCCTTTGCATCTAGTATTTTTCTGCATATTCAGCATACCTTATTTTCTACTTTCTGATGTACAACTAAATAAATCATTTTACTGATCTAAATGAATCCTCACTAGGTAGTTTTCACTATTTTAACCACACTAGCATAATACAACTCCAACTTAATCCCAGTGGAAAACTGAATTAAAGGCAAGTTTTAAAAAGATAAAGAAAGATGACTTTTAATTTTTACTGATGAAAGATGATGGGTGAATTCTGCATATCAAGAAACTGAACACAGGGTGGAGAAACTTGCTTTGTATCTTATTTTCAGTCGAGGAGTCTAGAAATAAAAGGAATGCTTTGTTCTTCTCCCCTCCCCCCCCTTTTTTTTTTAAGAAGAACACAAAACAAAAAAGCTCTCTTCTCCTCTAAAGTTATCTTATCTTTCCTGCCTTTTCTTTGCTCAAAAAAAAAAAAAAAGCTTTTGCCTTTGCCTAAATGCTTGATTTTCAGTGCCATATGTCAAAATCTTATAGTCAGCTTTTGATTTTATCACCTATTTAGTACATGAGAAAAACAGCAATTGTTTCCAGTACAGAATTTGTGGATTTTTTTTAATTTCCACTTTTAAAACAGTTTTGTCCAAATCCAAGCCTTCCAAATTTGGCAACACATTGTATTTTTTGATGTAATGTAATTAAATAATTCTGATTTCATATTGTCTTGAAATCTGCCACTTGGAGAAAACTTGTAAGACTACTGATTTGCCTTTCTAAATCTATTTTTTACAGCTGCAAAGTCGTGGTCAAATGATTTAAATTACTGCAGCAGTATGTAACTAATTTTATGTAAATTAAGGTGTTAATGTTCTGAATCGCATTCCTGAAAATGTTCTGTTTTCTCTTGCAGCTTTTCTTCATTAATGCCATGATGGAAATCTAAAAACTAATTTCTACAAGACTAAGAGTTGCTGCCTGACCTCTAAAAGAATTAAATTTATAGATAATTTTAATGATCAGCTGACACTTCTCTTTAGCCCACCCAAATAAATCAAGACCCTTTCCTACATGCAAACAAAATGTGCTGATAGGTTTTTTTTTTTTAGACATCAGATGATCCATGCAAGTTTTAGTCATATTGCTGGGTACATAATTATTGTAATGTTTTAACTTCTGCTAGTTCCAGTCCCCTAACACAAGCAAAGTTGACGTTTTAGTTTACCAAGAAAATACAAGAATAGTAGAATGAAAATAAACATAATTGGAAGCTGTAGAAACACGAAGTCAGAAACAGCCTTATTATTTGACTAGGAAGGTTAAAGTAGCAAAAATATTCAGACACAGGAAAGGCAAATCTGAAAAACTGTTCAGGTAGGTAAGTCCTCAGTTTCCAGCTGCCTCTTTCCTCACCTTGTTCATTGTCACATTAGATTAGACTGGGAGAAGATGTGGTTTTGTTTTGTTTGTTTGTTTTTAATTGTTCTTGCAGCAGTTCCAGATTGGTTCTCTTTTAATTTCTTTGTGCCATACTATAGGTGATCATCTGCAGTGTTAAAATAAACTGGTTCATGTTCTTCAAAATTTAAACAAGAAATTGGATTGGATTAAAGAAATACCGTCACTGTAGCTTTACATAAACAGAATATGCAGATATAGGAAGGTAATTTTTCAACCTACTCCATCAGTTTAATGCAAACCCCTTGCATCATCACTATAAAGGATGGAGAGACGTTTTCTTTATATTTATGAAAATCATCTTTCCAAAGAATTTTTCCCAGCCTGATTATTTCACCTACACAGAACTTGTTCCTTCATAGTCAAAATCTAGGAAAGAAGCCATTTAGTAGTTGACTAAAAAAATTCAATAGTTTTGCATAGCCACATACCTCTGGGAATCTCATAGTATTATACACTAAAAGTTACCTGTTCTCAGAAAAATAAAAAAAATAAAAAGCATTCTTCCTAAAACAACTCGATCCCAGATTAGTGTATGAGAATGTAACTCATTTTTAAAAATAAATTTCTAGCCTTCATATTCACAGAGAAAACAACATTAATATTAAAAACTTAAAATCTAGACTGTCAATAAGAATTCTGAAGGATTTTAAAAGAATTGGAAAAAAATTTTGGCAGACGATTATTTTTGGCTATGTAAGTGTGATTAATAATGTTACTGATATTTTACAGTTGTGTTAAAAAAGCATACAGCTATGTTAAAAAAAAAAAGATATTCTTTTCAATAATGTGCAGACATTTAGGGTGATTGATTTGTGCTTGCCGGAATTTTTAAAGTTCTATACCTCCCTTTTTTTCCAGTGTGACTTCAAAAAAGGGGTCTTAAATTTTCCAAAACCAGTCATTTCATTAAACTGGCCAAAACTTAAGAGTGACTTAAGTCAATATCTAACAGTAACAGTTACACTTCTGAGCTCCACAAGTTAATGAGTTACTACTATGCATCAGCGGAGCTGTGGTGTCTGTTTATTCACTCTTTGTGTCAAACACGAGTTAAAACACATTAGGTTAAACTTTAATGAAAGGAGGTTATGCTGATGCACTTTACTTTGGATTTGCCAAAGGCTAAGAGTTCACATAGTACCTCTTAAAGCAATGGCAACTTGATCAGATGGCTGAGCCCTAAATAAGAGAGATTAGAATAGAATCCAGTCCCCCTGATTACTGGCTCCCTGTTGTAATCATTAAACATAATTCAGATTCATAGATTTCAAGGTAATATTTATTTGCACAAAGAAGCATGTTGTCAAAAAGTTAAGTAGCAGTGAACGTCATTCAATCTGTAAGTACAGTGAATAATCACCTTCTTACCTCTTATATTATTTCATTAGAAACTGAGATCTAGGCCTTCATCCACCTTTGCATATATGTCTACGCTTTAAAGAAAAACAAACTTCTTCTGAAAGCCTGGGCAATTGAGCCTTGTATATACAAGACACTGGAAGGGAGGCAGTACTTGTTGCAGGGTGATATGTGAAAAGGAGTAGCTGGAAAGGCAAAAATAAAATAAACTGGAGAGCAGCCATGAATAAAATTTCCTCTTGGAAAGGTTTTAGTAGGCTTTTTGAGAAATAGAAGATGAATGGATTAAATCTTCTCCAGGACTAACAATAATTCTGGAGGAAAATACAATTCTTGCCAGCATGGAAGCTTGTGTATTCCATATATTTCCACCAAGGGGGAAAGGGAGAAGGGATATAAAAGTTCACAATTTCATATTTTTTTCTTTAAAAATTAAAGAATTTTTAATGAAAAATTCTTGATCTGAAGAACTCCAAGAAATACTAAATTTGGCTTTAATTAATGTATACTCTACTGACTGATTTCATTTGAAATGTTATTTTTTTCATCTGCTTTAGAGAAAAATTCACCTTTCATAAAACAACAGTTTCTATATATCATCAGTTCTGACATGCTCCACTACTGGATTTCAAGTCCATATAATTTAATCATACTTTCCCAAAAGTAACAGAGCCAATGTAACCACTACTATGTTAGTATTCCAAACCTTTGTCTTAGGTACATGAATGGCAAAAGTTACAATCAAGTCAGTGTTCAAAGTCAAGCTCCATCTCCTGGTTTCTAATTCCATAGGTTTCTTGTACAGCTGAAGACGTTTAAGGTATTCTCAGCCAGACCTTTCACAGAAACACAGAACGGTTTAGGTTGGAAGGGACCTCTGGAGATCACCTTGCCCAAACCCTCTGCTCAAGCAGGGCCACCTAGAGCAGGTTGCCCAGGACCATGTCCAAGCGGCTTTTGAATTTCTCCAAGGAGGGAGACTCCACAGCCTCTCTGGGCAGCCTGTGCCAGTGCTCAGTCATCCGCACAGTGAAAAAGTGTTTCCTGATATTCAGACAGAACCTCCTGTGTTCCAGTTTGTGCTCATTGCCCCACATCCTGTCACAGGGCACGAAACATTTTGGATCCATCTTCTTTGCATCCTCCCTTCAGGTATTTATAGACATTTATATGATCCCACTGAGCCTTCTCTTCTCTAGACTAGACAGTCCCAGCTCTCTCAGCCTTTCCTCGTGGGAGAGATGCTCCACTCCCTCAATCATCTTTGTGGCCTTTCTCTGTGCTTTCTCCAGTAGCTCCACATCTCTCTTGTACAGGGGAGCCTAGAATTGGACACAGCACTCCAGGTGTGGTCTCACCGGTGATGAATAGAAGGGAAGGATCACCTCTCTCCACATGCTGCCAATGCTCCTCCTAAATGCAGCCTAGGATGGTGTTGGCGTTCTTTGTTGCAAGGGCACATTGCTGGCTCATGTTCAACTTGGTGCCCACCAGAACCCGCAGTCCTTTCCTGCAAAGTTGTTTTTAATCTGGTCAGCCCCCAGTATGTATTTGTTCATGGCATTATTCCTCCCCAGGTGCAGGACCTTGCCCTTCCTTTTGTTGAACTGCATGAGGTTCCTGTCAGCCCATTTCTCCAGCATGCCAAGGTCCCTCTGGTAGCAGCACAACCTCCTTTCTCTTATTAGTTTGGCAAATCTTCCTCCAGATCATTTTCCTAACCTGAGATTTCTTACAAGTACTTTCCCTGCAGCCCACTCTCTCAGTTTCTGCCTGAAGGGAAGCTGAATGTAGCAAAGGGTGTTCTTGAAACCAAGATTCTCCAGGGACCAATTCATCTTTTGACACCAAGCAATATATGTGTAGTCACACAATATATTAAATGCAGTATAAAGTAATAATGTTTGAAATAGTTTTTGCATCTAGCATGAACAAGCCAAACCGTTTTGAAACAGGTATGAGTTTAGGAAGATTCATTCAGCAATCCATTTATTTTTTAAGGTAGGAATGCAGAAATGCAGTTTATTGTAGAGGGCAAAACCTTGACAACTGAGGTCCTGTCTGCTCTATAACTCTATTGGACTTTGCATAGTGAGTTTCCAATGAATACAGATATGCTTCAGCATTCTTGTTCAGAATCTTCCCTCTCCATAGTGTCTTATTATTATTACAATTTAATGTAGTGGCACCTAACTGGCAGAGTCAGGTTCTACTCCAATGTGCTAAACAAACATAATAAATGACATGACAGTCCCTGCCACAATACATGGACTTCACCCTGACAGGGCTAGATCCAGTGAAGGAAAGTGCAATGATTTATTCTGACAGGATTCTGAAGGTATTTAAAATGAATGGCAAACCCTAGATTCTGTATGCATGTTCTCCTTAACTGTCCTGAATCAACATGAAGTAGCTTATTTCATACATAATGCTCTACACAGCCAGACCAACAGCATGGATTTCCATCCCAAAGTCTCAAGTATGTAGATCCACATGCTATGAGGCAGTGTAAACACTTGTTCTTGGAGTATTTAACTTGCTTGGTTTTGTACTTTTGGTGTCAATTCCTGAAGTTCACAGCTATACTGTCTGCATTGTCCAGTTTTAAAGTCTATCTAATGACAAACACATGTGACCTGGTCATGCCAAACTTTTGGTTGCTTTTGGAAACAGATACAGGAATTTAGGCTGCAGAAACTAAAGGCCATGCTCTAGTTTGGAAGCAGACAGGCCTTTCCTCATCTGCTGAAAAAATAATCACATTTCGGACTCCTACAGAGTTTAAGCTATCATTATTAATTTCTACTATATAGAAGCAACAAAACAAACAAAAAAAAAACTGCTATAAAATTACATTAAATTAATATGCATATCCTTTGCTCTACTTAGAGTTACACCAGGATTTTTCTTCCTTCCATCAATATGTGTAATATGAAACTCCAGCCTGATACAAGACTTGCTCTGAATTTTTTGATATTTCCTTGCTCACATTCTGTGTAAGGTAACCAGCTGGTCATGGGCAGACTTCACAGTCTAAAATGTGGGACATTATTTGTAACTGACTATAATTGCAAAGCATTGCTATTACTATTTGTTAACATTAGGGAAAATATGTGGTTTTGTCTCCATACTGTTGCATTTGGTAAGTAAATATTAAGTTACAATATGATATATATTAACATTATATAAGACCAGAAATCTTTAATAAATTTGCCTGCTTTGATACTGAAACAAAGAATTTCTGTTACAAACAAAAACATAACACCTGCATTTTTCACTGAAAAAACATTTTGCATAATGAATTCTCTAGATTCTGCTATTGTTCAGTGAAGTACACTCCCATGCAGAGAACTGCAGGATGGAGAATTCAATAGAAAACTAAGTTAATTTATGACAACAGTTAAGTAATAAAAGAAAGGGATATGAAAAACATTGTAAAACCATGTCTCAGCACACTGTCTTTCCAAGAAATTAGACTACAAGACAGTACAGTATTCTGTATTTACTGGGATTCTGTATATGGCGATAGGCACCAGTGTAAAAACCTACCTTAGTCTCCTCACTTGTGTTAGTCTTACACAGTACAGAGTATGCACACATATTCTTATGGATCTAGATACAGTTCTATGAAAATGAAGCCAGGTTCTACTCCATACTTCTTGTGCAAGACACTCTTCCCCAAGGGTGTGAAACCAACACCATACATTTTTAATTGTTCGTAGTAGCTACAATGGATTATAAACCTTAAACTTGGTACAGACCTTAAATGCCACCAATATGACTGAACGCAAAGTTAAACCAGCTTTCGCAGATGAGAAATGCCTTTAGAATAGCAGTAGTGGAATTCATCCCACCAGATGAATTTCTGTTATATGATTGCAAAATGAATCTTTTTTTTTTTTTTACATGGGCAAAGGGAAGGGACAGTCAGTCTGAGATTTACACCTGATTTGTGTTATAGTAATCTTTGAAATTAAGAAGTGTATCCTTGCATTTCATTAAATTCTGGCTAATGAGATAACTGTCTTCCCAAGGAGGGAGTGATGAAGTACTCATGCCATAAAGCATAAATTAATGCTGCAAGGTTAAACACTGGAACTAACTCATGTTTCAACAAAAGCCCCTACCAGCAGTTAAATTAACTGACATAAATACCATAAAATCTGTCTTTATTTTAGTCTCAGATGATGCTTCTTTTTACACCCCTGCTTTCAGTTTGTATAACTCATTTTTGCACATTATTGCATGCATCATTTGCCATTTAAAGAATCAGCTACAACTGAAAAAGATTTAAGGAATCAAATACTCAGGGAAAAAGAACCTGTGGGTATGAGGAATACCCCTATCATACTGTATTTTGCCAGTACTCTTTTAAAAAAATACCACAATAGACAACCACAGTTCAAAGAAACAGTTAATTATGTTGAGAATAGACGAAAGAAATCTACTTTTTCAGCTTTTTGATAGACATCTTGAAAAAAATGCTAAAGAAAACCTGTGGTGATAATAGGTTTGATATATATTCTGGCAAAAATTATATCACATTAATGAGGTGGCTTAAAGGGCTCATGCATTTTGTAGGAGGCATTTCAATGTATTAGTATAATTAGCAGTGATGAGAAAACTGTTTGGAACTGAATTACCTCTCACGAGTTCATTTGAGCTATATGAAATTACACCATGCAAGAAGGAAAATTATGGAGCCATCCAGAGAGAGTTCATGCCTGATTTGATCATAGCCACTAATTGGATGATCATTTTCGTAAAGCTTTTCAAATGGTTGACAGTTTCTGCCTCTCATTTTTTTAATGGACTAGCTCTTTATTTCTTGCACTAAGCAACCAAACACACATTTGTTCAAGATTTTGGTGTTTCTACAGGGACCTACAGGTGTAATTGTCACAATCTGAGCAACCTTTGTCCCCTAATTAGCTGCTTTTTGGGGACCCCTGATGAGAGTTGCTGTTCTTGTTAACAATCTTAGAGAATACCTGATGAGTAAGACTCTCCAAAGTCTGATGCATGTCAGCAGACACCATATGACAGCAATTTAATGAAGTTAAAAACTGACCTGATTGTGATGGCTGGAGTAGCATCTGTGTTGCATAGCTTTTGATTTCTGTTAGTCTATTTTTTTAACATGAATTGGGTGTTCTGGTGAAGGATAACAGAAAGGTGAAGGATACAGGAAGGAAAGCTTATTAATGGAAATACTTTATGAGCTCTCTTTCTGTCCTTCCTAATATCCAGTAACACTGAGCAAATTGANCCTTTATTTAATGCAAACATTTTGCAGTAAGATTTAGTCTTTGTGTCACCCCAAGTGCAAATTATTACTTAAAAACAAACAGCACTTTTCACAGATAGTATACGTAGGGTGCAAAGTCAGGGAGGNTATAATTCAATGTGGATAACAATTCTGAAATCCACAAGTTCATGTATAGTTTTTGTGCAGACTGTTCTTTGAAATTTTTGTGGCCTCTTATGGGAACAAAGACTCTGACATTCTCTATTTACCAAAGATTTTCATAAGCCTTCTACCAGTCACTTATGGAGAATACTAGCACTTACTGAGACGTTATTAGTAGGTTCGTACAGATTTAAGCAAAAATGTTCTTTTCCCATAGAGTATTCTATTTTAATACAGCTCTCATTTGATATCAGTCTTTACAGGAAGATGTACCAAATGCTATTTAATACTGTTTAAACTTCATCACATTCATTGAATTTTCCTGCAGTAAAAAGGCGTCTTTGCAAAAATTCTGAATTCTCAAAGAAACCCCTAGAAAAACAATGGTTCATAAATGCCTTTTAATTGAGCCATGGTTTGAAACATCTTGTTTACAAGAATTTTTAGTAAGCGTCTGGCTTGTATGTTGCAGACTGCAAATCATACAAAAGTCAAGAAGAGATTTACCACTGACTTCAATACAGGAAGAACGTACATATTCAGAAATACATTTGAAGAATACATGTGTAGTGTATATACTAGTGCTCTCACAGTAAATAGAACTACTGGTAGTTCAAATGGTTAGTTCATGTTGTTTCTTCCTCTAATCCAGCACACAATTGTTCTAGCAATGTGCTTCACACCCATTAACGTGGCTTTGGCCTCTCTAATGTTGGATGTCATGTGGAAGACAAATGCTGCATGGCCTTTTACATCTCATTATAATTAAAACTGTGATTGCACAAAAGTTAGAAATAAGTAAAAGTACTGTTAGATCATTGAGGTCAAAAGCAGTGTGGAGCCCCCATTTCCAAATGCAAATCATACTCTTAAAGGACACATGTCAATGGTAATAATATTATAAGAATGTTCATTTAAGTAACTTTCTACAGGGCATATCAATGTAAAGTAAAATTATTGTCAATGATAAAAGATTGTTTTTTTAACTGCAATCTCATAATAGGGTTGGCAATTTTTATCCATTATGCAGCAGTTAATCAAATAATATTAATATCATTGAGTCTTACAGAAACTTGGCAACATAATACAATTGCTCCAAAATGCCACTTAGAGATTATTTCCATTTCACAGCTTAACCTCCCATAGACATTCATACCACTACTTCACTGCAGTTGTAGGTTTGGTTCATTTATCAGAATCGTTTGGGTTTTGCATCTGAAACTGATTGCTTTGCTGAGGGTAGAGAACAGTTTTGCTTTGCAGATACTTTATGCAAGAAAAAGTTGGCAGAATCAAATATAATATTGAAGGTAAGGCTTTTCTGATGGGAAAGACTTATACATTAAGCAAAGCAAACAAAAGCTGTGTGGGAGACCTTTATTTTATTAAGAAACAAAAGCTGATAGGTCTTCAGTTTGATCATAGCTGTATTGGTGTGAGGTCAGCTTCTTAAGTTACTTTACTTCAGGTATTTCTGGTTGCAGTACAGGAATTCTGCAAGGATACTTTTGCTCATTGACCTCCTGCATTTTGAATGTCTCAAGTACTGTGTGTGCATAAACAGTTTGGGAAGGAGTTGTCATTGTTTTATATTTGTAACCTTGGCTGTTTATTCTTATAGAGAAAACATACCGTAATTATAATGAAGATAATGATTAGAATTACAAGGAGACAGAGTGAGGATTGCAAAAGCAGCAGGCTCACTGAAACTTCAGAATCTTATTATTAACCTTCATTCTAAGAAGTGACTTCATATATCAAAGTGTAAAATGCACACAGAAATCAAAGTTAGGGAAGGTTTATTTATTTCTGAAGAACAGCTTAAATTCATCCCAACATTCACACTGTGAAGATGGTGTCGTTGTATCAGGAGTGGGTTTAACCCAACCTTTGTGATCTTTTGTAGGGATCAAATGAAATTGGTAGACAGAAGTGGGGCAGAGGACTCAGATATAAATGATATCACTAAACTTCTAAAACTCAGATTCAAAAAGAGCAGAAAGAGACATATTGTTTGGAAGATTTAGCACATCATTTATCTGGAGTACACATTGCCTGTGCCATTTTCATCTACGAGAATTAATGTACTATAATTCCCTTGAAAGGTTAAAAATCAACACATGCACATTTGTCGGAAGATATATCAACAAATAAGATATGAGCAATATACTCCCTGTAATCTATTAATATAGGACATTGGAGCACTCTACTTTGTGTGAAATAGTAGGATTCCCCAAGGATGAGAGAATGGCCACTGCAAACACATAAAGTACACCATCCTCTATCCAGGCCTCCCCTGTCCTTCACATGTTGGGGCAGTCATCTAACCACTGCAACACCTGTGGCTTCAGATGCCGTTTTTACAAAAGTAGAAAGCTTCCCACTATCAGGAACATTGATACATATTGGACTTCTGGCTAGCACTAAATCTACACAGTAATATTTAAGTCAAATTCTAAAATTTATTGCTCAAAATTTGTGATCCAAAGATTATGAATACAAAGATCTTTTTAANCTTGTATTATTGTTATCATGTCAACTCTAAGGAATGTAGAAATTAATAGGAATGAGATGGTAAATGGCCCTCAGAACCAATCCATCAGACTTCAGGTCATTTTATTTATGGGAGATCTTTAAATAAACCAGGCAAAATAGTATCTTGCTCCCTGGGAATATCTTTCTTTTACTGAGAAAATTATTTGCCTTTTTTTTTAATCATCGTATTTAATGGGGGTTGGAGGCTAGAAACAGATTCCTTGAAGTCAGCAGTAACTCAAAGAAATATTCCTGAGAAAGACTTCTAGCAATTCCCTGAGCAGCCTGACCCGTGATATTAGCCCTGAAGGCTTTTGCACAGCCACCAGTCTCACCACTAGTGGAGACAGCTACACTTCCAGATGTTGATGTTGGAAAAAAAATGTTCCCAAGACTCAGCATTGGCTTCCTGAAATCAGCTAAGTCTTCTGTGAATTGATAAGGATATTCAACAAAAGAAAGAAGAGAAAAATATCGGTTTTTCTAGAATAAAAACCACAATGCTGGCATTTATACAGCTTTTTCTCAATGCTAACATTCAATTCAATAAAAGAAATGCAAAAAACCCTCTCAAATTTGCAAAGAATGCCAGTTTACAAGTATTAAAACATGGGTATACAAATTAAGCCATCTCAAAGATATTGTTTTATACTTTCCAGGTGGTTTTTACAACTTAAAAAGCTGCTTTTGAAACCTCGAAATTACTGAATATATTTTACTGAATTACTGAAGACATTTTGCTGAAGGAATACATTTTCTCTTTTTAGGGTTAGACATTTTAAAACCTTATTGAAGGGAAGAGGTGGGCAAAATGAGTATGTTCATTTTTGCAGCCAGGAAATTTATGCAATAGATATTACCAGTTCCTGGGTGCTGGTCACTTCTATAGGCCAGGTACTTGACTATTTTTCTAAATAACCAGCAAGTGTATTCATTTTGCTCATTTTTAAATATTGAAAATGGCCTATCAATACTTTTTCCAATGATCCTGCCGCTGAGAACATCTTATTATCAAGTCTAATATCTTCCTCACTGAGAGGTGTATTTATTACATTTAGCATACTAATCTTTGGAGAAGAAATTGTGTATTGCATTATTTTTAGCCCAGCTGGTGAAATCTCAAAAATTTGTGAAATTCAATTCTCACAGCACACAAAG
>VXAL01016230.1:12797-24819 GCA_013399475.1 Chauna torquata | reverse complement strand
AAAATATTGAAATTAATAAATTAAAAAAAAAAAAAAAAAAAAAAAAAAAAAAAAGGAGAGAGAGAATCCTACCAAGTAAAATTAAAAAATGACAGATAAAAACAGATAAAGAACATAGACATATTTGTCCTGTGGCTAGAACTGCACTTATGAAAGACAGCAGAATGTCTTACCTCATAGAAAAACTTAAATTAGTAAACTCTTAAATCTTTTAAGTAATTTTTTTAGTTATTGCTCAATGGATTCATGCTTTATATAGGAACTAAACGAATCTATAGTTAGACATGCCATGAAGAACTAAGCGAAGGAAGAATGTTTCCAGCTTGTGCAATGGTGTATTGCAAAGTATAAATGCTTCCAAACAAGAGATACAGAAGAGCTTGTGAAGTTTCACTTGTACCATAATTTTGGGAGGTAATTTTTGGTGGGAAATTGTACCCAGATTGAGTACTATTAATGAGAAAACAGGAAAAACTTCTAATTTATGAATATTCTGAATATCCCTCCACAACACAAGAACAGAAAGCGTAACTGGTTGTCACGAATGCATGCCCTTGAAGTAGTCATGATATGAACGTGTGTTTTATATCTCAGATTCTACAAAGAATATGCCCTCAACAGACAGCTTTTACTCTTTTTAGTTTTCAGGTTTCAGCTGTAAACTTTGGAGGTTTCTGATTCTGTTCACTGTGCTCCAGCCTCTAGAACAATCTTTTCAAAAACACCTGAATATGTGCTTCAGATTTGTATGATGTAAATGTGTGCTGCAGATGCAGCTTTGGCCTGTTTTCTTGGGAAAGTTTTTGATGCCTCCTCGTTTAAATTTTCTGTTTTGCAACAAAATAGCAGGAGAATTAGATTAAGCAGTTCTTCCAGTTTTAGCAATAGGCATTTATTGCTGACAAATGATGAGGCCTTCACTTTGTGAAATCGTTTTCTTGGAAACTAGCTTTTGCAGAAAAAGGCATCTACTTTATCTCTCTGTAAACCTGGTCTTGTGTGTGAGTGTCAGAAAGCCCATACTGATGCCAGTCAGAGGCCTCACTGTAATGTCATCTGTAAAAATATAGGTTAAAAATGAGGGATGATTCTACCTCTGGGCAAAACAGCAGAGTGAACACTTATAGTTCCTTATGGTTCAGGTGGTGTTTTTCTTTCCTTTTTTTTTTTTTTTTCCTTCTTTCTCCTTTCTCTTTAATGCTTGTAAGACAATGACATTATTTGCTCCTTACTAGTCACATGAAATCTCTCTACTATATCTTTAATGGTTGATGTAAGTGCACCAGGCATGTAATACTTTCTCAGTGGTCACAGAAGCCCTGCACAATGAGGATGATTTGAGAATATGTTTCAAGATTTGTTTTTTTTTTTTTTCAACCTCACTTGTAATTTCTTGTTGCTGCTAGCCCCACTGTGAGTGGGGCTGAGAGTACCACCTCTAAGAGTACTAATTTTATTTCTTTAGGTCAGTAAACTAGTTTAAGTCCAAACACTATACAGCTGTTTAACAGACTTCTTTTTAAAAACTTTTTTTTTTTTTTTCTGTAAATGTCATTAAAAGCAAACAAAAGAGCATGGAGGAGGTTGTTCTCTACACTACTAAAGTCATCTAGAGTACATGGAACTTGGGGATTTGTTTAAAAAAACTCTTAAACAACTGCTATATTTTCCCAAGGAGGTGCCAGCCCATTTGAAATATTTCTCCAAAGATTCTTCTGCTTCTTACACTTTTTTTCCTAATATTTCATGCTTGTATTTTTCACACCTTATATGTATATTCTAAAGATTAAGCTGTTAGCTTAATCTCCTCTTTATTAAAATTAGATAAACAAGTTTGTAACTTAGTATATTCATGTAGTTTGGAAATACACCATAAAGAATCTTTTATTTAGAGTGATTATTTTCCGGTAATGGTGGATGCTCAGTAAATGCTTGATATTCTATATACGTTCTCTTTATGATTAGATGTCCTTCCTGAGGCAAAGCAAAGCAGTTTTGTTTGCTACCAAATGCACTACTGTTATACCCAATACTCTTGGAAGTGGTACAAGAAAAGGAAACTTTAAATAGCCATTTTCTGCTCTAAAGAAAACTATCATTCTGTGAAGAAGCTTAGTCAGAACCCTTCAAGAAGGAGACTGTATGTGACATTTAAATTGCTGAAGAATTATTTGCTGATATAAATGATCAGTAGTGTAAAATTTGTACAGAATTTGTGCATTTTTTCTGAACTTTTTACAAAGCTCCATATGGTGTATTTTGTGACACTAGCACATGCTAAGCACAGTGCTTGTATGAGCAGGTGATCTTTGTAATGTTTTATAGATCTTGTGGTTCGAGCTAAGTAAAACCTACTTTATGCCCTTGATTCTTTTTTTTTTTTTTTTCCCCCTCTGACTTGGAAGCTTTAGTGAAATATATTAGTGGTCATTTAATTCTCATGCCTTACACACACTGTACTTTCGTGCAAAATTTTTCAGATTTATAGACAGATACCCCGTTTTGAAGATAATTTATATTTGCAGTAAAGGTAAAGTACCTTGTTGTATAACAGCAGACTTAAGCGATTTAGAAAAAATGTAATATGATGCCACAGCTGTCACATCTCTAAGCAGCTTCTATGCCTCATAATATATGGCTGCTACTATATTTAAAGTCAAAATAATTATGCGCCTGAGAAAATGGCCTGTGGCAAACAAACTTCTGTGGCATAAGGAGAAAAGCAGACATCTAGTTACAAAATTAAAATTTCATAATACCTAGTATGCTAGATAGTTATAATTCTGTCTTCAGTGCTTCACCAGAAAATTATAATGTACTTATCCTAAGATCTTTTTTTCATAAACTTATAAGTCAATACATTTTTTTTCCTGGGAAGATTCAAATAAGCTCAGAGAAAGGGGAAAATAATTTTTCACCTTTTCCTTAATCATTTGTACATATGATTCACTTGCCATTGAAGTGTCTTCATCTTCTGTTTGATATGTGTCTATGTTTTACTGGATGTGTAGAATCGAACCAGCAAGACATTAAAAACTAATGCGGTGGTTGCCTCTAGATTCATGTTCACAGTTCATGTTCCTTGAAAGTACCTCTGTGATAAAGTGTTAAAAGTAGTATTTTTGTTCTTTTATCCCCACCATTCCTTTCCTGTGTAAGAAAACTTGCTCAGAATGACTGCTTTTTAATAGCTAACAACTAAGAACCTAAGTAACCAATTATCAGAGATTAGGACTGACAGAGACAGGTAATCCAAGACTAGGAGATGTATCAGTGAGATTGCTTTATTTGCTAGAGGTCTAATTATAAGTGAAGATAGACACAGTGTTAGTAGTTACAGGGGTTTTGTAACATTTCTAAAGTAATTACTTTTCTGGAACAAGTGTGCACAAGTGAAATTTGTGCTACTGCAAGGTCTTCCTTCATTAATGTACCTACTTGGTTCTACAAGGATTTCTTATCTGTTCACAAGATTGATTTGAAGAGTAGCATCTGCTTAAACTCTACTCAAGAGAGAAGACAAGCATTCACGTAAAGCTGTTTGGAGAACTAGCTGAAGTTTAGAAAACTTAATATACAGGAGTTGTTAGAGGAAATGTTTTCCTTTTCTTTTCTTTTCTTTTCTTTTCTTTTCTTTTTTCTTTTCTTTTCTTTTCTTTTCTTTTCTTTTATTTTATTTTCTTCTTTTCTTTTCTTTTCTTTTCTTTTCTTTTCTTTTCTTTTCTTTTCTTTTCTTTTCTTTTCTTTTCTTTTCTTTTCTTTTCTTTTCTTTTCTTTTCTTTTCTTTTCTTATTCTATTTCTTTGACAAAATGTCAAAGAATCCTTCTAAAAGAAAATCATGTCAGAGAACTGCTTTGGTGTTTAGAGTAGGTAAATTATTCCCTTGATAGGGGTTTATATTGACCTCACCCTTACAGAAGTATGAGAAGCAGATTTTATTATTTGGTGGAAGGCAGCCCTCATTCATAGATGCTTTTCTCTTCCTCATACATGTGTTGTGTGCAAGATTTCTGATTCTTACTAGAACCCACACGGCTATGGAGCTGGCTCTGCTCTTCTTCCTCTGAGGTCTCACGAGTTGAGGGTGTAGGAAAATCCAACTGTTTATTATGCACAGGTGCATTGGCTGATTTTATAAGACCTGAAGAGATATTTTAGAGCTTTTACAAGAGATATACACAGTTTTAAATATTATGTTGGAAAACTGCTCCAAGGACCTGGGCCTTACTCAAATCCAGGTAAAGGGAGTAAAAGGGAATAGTACTCAGAGAAAATTTGATGATACTTGAAATAACTATATGTGACAAAACGTAAACCTCACCTCTAACAGAACTTTAAAACAGGTGAGTTTTGTTACAATCTTAAGTTTCTCTTTTATTACTTGCAGATGAATTCCTATTTATTTAGTTATTTATTGAAGACCAATAAGATCTGGTACTGAAATACTGAATGATCACTGCAAAAATTAGCTGTCAAAAACATTCCCAGATAGAGATTTCTCTTGCTGATAAGGCCCTAAAATTGAGCCATGTAGGTGTTGGTATGAATATCTACCATTTACAGTTTCCTGTAGCTGCTCTTCCTTGTGTTTTTTTTGTTTGTTTTTCAGAGAGTAACCATCAATTAATACAACGAACACAAAGAAGCTTTGCAAGGGAGCTTTCTAAATGTGTTTATTTTATTCTTAGAATGCTCAGGAAGTAGCAGATATGCGGAAATATTTCAAAGCCCTGGGAGCAGTGTTCCCTTTCAGTATCGTCATGATTTCCCACAATTTGCAAAGGAAGATCAGTTGTATATCAGATCCAGACCTGAACATTTTGACTTGTTTTGAATTTCTTCGGCTTAGTCTCATGATTTGCCAGATCTGTGGGACTTTCAGGCTGCTCTGTCAGGTAAGCCATGAGGTAGTTTCAATGCTCTAGTTACACAGGCAAAGCACAGTCTTCCTGTCAGCTTGATTAAAATTGAGTTTTAAACCCTGACTAGTTCAAAACAGTCCCTTGATACACTTATTTTCCTGAAGCCTTAATACCACCTTTCCCACCTTTTCACTACCTACAGACCCCAAGATATTTTCAGCACATGCTGAGTGGCAGAATTGAGAATTATTTCAAAATGGAGACTAGATTAGACCTGTGAAAACACTCTCTAACTTCTCTTTTGCTTGCTGAAATGTCAAAGTTATCACAAGCTCATAGAGTGGCAGTGTTTAAAGGTACTTCTAATTCTCTAAATCAATTCTGGATGAAATCTCTTTTAGATTAGAATCTCCATATATTTGTGGTAGAGTGTTAGTCTGATGTTGAGCTGCTGGGGTGACTGGTGGGACCACAGTTCCCATTTCACTACATGGTACCATTTTTATTCTAAGCTAATTCCCATTGGAAATCACTCTTAATTTCACAATGCTCATCAAATTTATTAGAATTCAAAGCTTTTAAGGTTTTTACTCTTATTTCTTAAATCTAAATCAGCAGTGACATTAATGAAGCTTGTCTTTCTAACATATGATATGCCATCCACCTTTCCGCATTTCCCAGCCCCCATCAGGAAAAACACCTCTTTCTGATCTCCTTTGTTGTTCTGTCAGGGAATACCCTCACATCCTTCACACAAATTAATTCCATTATATAGTATTCCATATATTCCAATTTTGTCCTCATTTTCTTGGTAACCAACACCTTAAACACTTAGCTGAACTTTTGCATAAATACTTTAATACAAAATTTTCCTAGAAAATTTGAAATAATTGGGACCAAAAAACTAAGATGTCTCTACTGAAGAGTCTTATAAGCTTGTTATAATACTGCTCAATCTTGCTTTATTATTTCTGAATTTGTTTTCATCTCTTGTTTTTATTTGTTTGTTTTGTTTTGTTTTGGAATGAGCATTTTTAATTAGATTTTTTTTTTCTGCTTCTTTTTATCGGTGTTGTTGGAAGCATTTATTAATTAAAAGCATATTGAAAGTCTAGTGGAAATGAACATGAAAAAAGTAATCGCAAAGAGCTTCAAATTCATTTTAAAACTTAATAACAAAGTAAAGGAGTTTACTGGCTGTTGAATCACAACTGAGTCATTGTCAAAATGCAGTAAGAGTCTGTGGGAAAAATAAACTGCCTTGGAAAGCCATAGTAGGTATTAAAAAAAAAAAAAAATAGTGGGAAAATTTGAACCGGGAATTTAAATGTTTATATTATACAAACAGGCTGCAAATACAGACTCGAGAGCCTGACAGTGTGCAGTCAAGATAGCATCATTCAGATGAACCCTGAAATCCACAAACTAGCAAAATCTGCTTTTACAAACCAATAAGTATTTTCTGATACCATTAATTTAAATAATAACAATAATCATATTAATGTGGCCAGCAGGACAGACAGTTATAATTTTAATGCTGTCTTAATAACATTTAAACCTTGTTCTCATGACTCCAATTAAAATTTTATAAGATGTTTTAGGGCAAAGTTTGACATGTAGTAGAAATTTTCTTAAAACAGATGTTTAATACATGTATTTATGAGCATTAATATTGTCTGAGTAACAGCAAAGCTTGCTTTCTTTTAAAGTCTGTTTGATACCAAGTCTGTAGTGAATATTTCCTTTTTTGTTTAACCTCTCACTTCCCCACCAAAGACAGAACCTCTCAATCTTTCTTTTTTTGTCATGTTTGCCTCCATCACAGACAAATATAAGTTCTGTTATTTTTTGTCATAAAATGAAAATGGTCATATTTGCTGAAGCTGAGCTCAAACAATGATATTTGTTTTAAAATACCAAAACCCATTGAAAACCCCCTACCATTAGTTCTGGCAGCTTTGTGTATAGACATAGGAATTCTTATACACAATAGAAGAATTGTATTATGGAGCTCTTCAACAGCAGACATTCACAATAGACAATATTCATGTTTTTACCCTCTTCCCCACAAATAATGCCTAAGAGTAATCTTTAAATATGATCATGCCAGAAGTGTTTAACATAAACAAATAAATAAATAAAATTATATATGTGTATAAACACCATACAAGGAGGATGTTTGAAGGTTATAGTTACCTGATGTCCTCGGGTAAAGCAAGATATTTATTTGCTTTTTAGGTTGTTGTGGGAGAAATGTCTCTTGTCTGCCTTGGGAGCTTTTATGGTACAGATGAGTTATTATGGAAGACAACACCAAGCTGTGTTGTGTGATCTGGAGGGAAGAGGTACCATCCAGAGGGACCTTGACAAGCTTGAGAAATGGGCCCATGTAAACCTCATCAAGTTCAACAAGGCCAAGTACAAGGTCCTGCACCTGAGCTGGGGCAATCCCAAGCACAGATACAGGCTGGGCAGAGAATACATTGAGAGCAGCCCTGAGGAGAAGGACTTAGAGTGTTAGGTGACGAGAAACTCAACATGAGCCAGCAATGTGTGCTTGCAGCCCAAAAAGCGAACCATATCCTGGGCTGTATTGAAAGAAGCATGACCAGCATGTCGAGGGAGTTGATTCTCCCCCTCTACTCTGCTCTCGTAAGACCCCAGCTGGAGTACTGTGTTTAGCTTTGGGTCCCTCAACATAAGAAGGACATGGTCTTGTTGGAGCGAGTCCAGAGGAGGGCCACAAGGATAATCAGAGGGCTGGAGCACCTCTCCTATGAAGACAGGCTGACAGAATTGAGGTTGTTCAGCCTGGAGAAGAGAATGCTCCAGGGAGACTTTACAGCAGCCTTCCAGTACCTAAAGGGCGCCTACAAGAAAGCTGGAGAGGGACTCTTTATCAGGAACTATAGTGATAGGAAAAGGGGAATGGCTTTAAACTGAAAGAAAGTAGATTTAGATTAGATGTTAGGAGGAAATTCTTTACTCAGAGGGTGGTGAAGCACTGGAACAGGTTGCCCAGCAAAGTTGTGGATGCCCCATCCCTGGAAGTGTTCAAGGCCAGGTTGGATGGGGCCCTGGGCAACCTGGTCTAGTGGGTGGCATCCCTGCCTATGGCAGGGTAGTTGGAACTAGGGGATCTTTAAGGCCCATTCCAACCCAAAATATTCTATGATTTTATAATATAGTGGACCATATATTAGTGATATAAATTTAGAGAATGGTCTTTTATGTCTTTACAGCATAGTTAGTATTGTTTGTGTATGTATCTTTTTTCTTTCTTTCTTTTTTTTTTTTTTTTTGAAATCTCATGTCCTTACAGCATCAGTCGTAAGAGAAACATTAATCAAACATCCTTTATTCAGTGTTACATTTCCATATCCTCGTTACATAATGGCAAGTTAAAAAAATGACAAACCATCTAATGAAAAGCCTTGTGCCAACACTATCTGGTACTGGAAGAATCAGATCAGATTTGTTATCATCTGAAGTTTTCAGGAAGACAAATATGTGTTTTCCTGTTGATCAGACTTTTGAGACTGCTATCCTGTTGTCAAACATTGCATTTGCTCTTGCTCGTGTATTTAGTGTTTTGTATATAGATTGCTTTACATGTTCTGCTTATAATGAAACATATGTATCACTGTTCAAAACGTGTACCTGTTACATGTTGACAGTCACCAGCTGAGCAAAATGATGTGTTTGTTATTAGTCTGTATCTGAAAAAGCTAATCAATTTGGAGCTCAGTATGAGGAATCTCTGTTTAGAAATATCCTTTGTATGCATTTATGCATGCTTGTGAATGAAGCTTGTAAATGGTATACCAGGAATGTCACTTGCTTCTGAGATGATCTCTGGCTAGATATCACAGCAATAGTTTTGTTATTTTGTTTTATTAGCTGCTGTATAAATCTAGTTTAATTGAAATATAATTTCTTTATATAGAAACCACATTTTTCCCTTCACGTGTTTGAGTACAGTCTGCTGATCATTAACTTTGGTACAAACAGTGGTACACCACTAATGCTCCTCACTCCTTTATTTATTCAGATCTTTCACAGAATAGTCAGAATTTGTGGAGTCAGCTACTTCTTGAGATAGTACCACGTAAAATTTTGCATGTTTAATAAACACATAAAATGGAAGGTCCCTATCAATAACCTACTTCTTGAAAATAACCATTATGTTCAGCTATTCTTTCTATATTGTAGAACTGTATATTCCTTATATTCTCTCATATGAAGTTATTGTATGTTTCTGTACAAAACATGTTTTGTGCTTGAACACTACTTTATCAGTTGTTCATGTAAAACCTTGTGAATGGGTCACTGAACTTGTGTGCTCTGTGAAACTTTAAATAACTGAACAGTTTGAAGAAGTCTATAATGCATTTCTGTGTACAATAAGATGAAAGACAATAGCATAGAATCTTTTTTTTTTTTTTTTTTTTTTTTTGCCCATTTNTTTTGACCTGGAGTATTTCTTTTAATGATGATGGAAGAAAAATGGTTGACAAAGAAAATCTGAGTAATGCTCAAAATTGAAACTGTGACTTTCCTATGAATTGTGAGCCTAGAGAAGAAGGGCATCTTGCATTTGATTTTTAGAGACCAGAGTAGTTTACTTTGATAACTGTTTCTCTTCTCCCTCACTTTGCTCTTGAGCTGGAGTTGCTCACTGTGAAAAACATCTTCATCCCGTGCTGCAAGAGAGCTATACTGTTTCCTGGCCTTTTAGTCAATCATCTCCCATTCAGACAAATCAGTGCTATCAAGTACTGTTCTGCTGTTTTGAGATGCAAATCTAAAACGATGCTTTTTTTCTTTCTTTCTTTCCTTCTTTTTCTGTTTTAACCCTCTTGATCTGATTGTAGACTGGGCCTTGAAAGTCAATGTCAGAAACTGTTAAGGTATGTTAGACATGGTAGTCTTTCAGTGCATGAACCTAACTGTAACTATATTCAAGGTTCAGATCATTACTGATGACTTTCTACAGCTTCATTTTTTTCCCCTTTCATTCCTTAGGCTGAGGGAATCTGGTATCTGTGGCTGCCTTTTTCAGGGACCCGTTATTGTTTGAATTCTAGTGATGCATGCTCTGGGATGCAGAACAACTAGTAAGTATATTAATTTGTAACAGCACTGGACATAACTTATTTCTCCTTCTTATTCTCTCTCTTTGGGCATATTACAAATATTACAAAGGAAATCTTTCCAAAATTTGCTGTCTGCATTGAAATAATCTCAAAATCATAGAGTGCAATGTTTTTCTGCACTGGAAATCCATTTCTCTTGAACTTTCCTTTTTTAAAACTAGCAGACTTAAAAGAGAAAAAAAATAAAAATCCCTAGGTAGGTGTTTATATGCTGTTTGTACTGATGCAGCTGGGTGTTTTCTCTGCTTTTTTTTTTTTTTTTTTCATTTAAATCTCTTCTAATCTATGTTCAGAGAGCTGAGTAGTTTAAAGTTCAGTGAAGTTTTGATGAAGTTCAGTGAATGTAAAACTTTTCGCTTCCTCTCCTCTCCTCTCCTCTCCTCTGTTCATTATCCCCAATATCTTTTTTTTTCTTCTTCTGCATATCAATCTTCTTCAAAACGCAGCTTTAATTGGTGAGTTTTCATAGCAATGAATGTAAAGCACTGTAAATAGAGAACTTCTCATGGAATTTATCCTCTCAGTCAATGGAAACACTTGTTCCCTACAGGAACAGAGTTAAAACTCTTCCCACTTGGACTAGAATGCCCATAATAGTTGCTGTGACTCCTTTTACTGACTTAATCAAGTTCATCTCACTATAAAGATAATATGACTTTAGTGGACATTTATTCCTCAAGTATTTCTCCCAGTACAGGTCAAAACCAGCAAGCTGAAAGACTCTGTAATAATCTGAAGTGTTTGTAGCATTATGCAAATAGGAATCTACTGAATACATTTACAGAGGAAAGCAAAATCTCTCTTCTTCCAACTGGTCGTATTTCTTCCACTTAAAATCAAAATATGTAATGAAAGTGTACACTACATTTCAATTTTAAACACTATTTGCAACATTCTAATGCCTGAGAAAAAGACAAAGCTTTCTTCTGCTTTCTGCTGTCTCTCTGCCTCTTATGAATGAATAAACTACCACTGTTTTTTCTCTCTTTGCCTAAAACAATGTTTATTGCTTAAGGCTGGCTTTGTGCCCAAGTCACTAGAGTATGATTCTAATAAGTTCTTACTCTGCTGTATACATGTAATGGAAAAAAAAAGATGAACTGCCAAAATAAGCTATTGGAAATTTCTTTCTTAAAAACAAAAACAAAGTAAACAAACAAATCAACAAAACTCACAAAAACTGGTTTTTTTTTACATCTTTGATGAATACCGCAGGTCTCTGTTTATATTCTGGCCCGCTATAGATATTTCCTGGCAATTTCCTTGTCTTACTAAGACAGTTACAAAAAGCCATACCCACAGATGCTGGAGGAGGAGAGCAAGAGCAGACTTTGCAGCTTAAGCACCTTTCCACACCCCCAGTCCCCCAACCTGCTGTTAATGTACCCTCATACTATGCCTGGTCCCTGGCAAGGAAGTTGAACTTGAAAAAACATGTGTTCTTAAACCATTTGCTGTTGGTGCTGTTCATCCTTTTTGTTTGCTGATAGTAAGTCAAGTGGACAAACGAAAGATGCTTTCTGAATTGAATTCAGAGCCTTGGCATATGGTTTGAAGAAACTCTCATTTTCACTGTTAATAAAAATAAATTGTTGCTTAGTGGGTAATAGGCATCTTTAGGTTTCACATGAGAAGACAAAGGCTTTTACATCTCATTTTTAAATTTTACAAGTGTTTTCTGCCGTCTCATGAACTTTGTGATCATTTTCAGCATGCTAACTTGATTCATCATGATTCATTTACCCAGCCAATTGTGTTTGTAATGAGCCTGTGTTTATGTATTTCCTGTAAACATAGAAATCAGTCTGTCCTAATATTTATGCAAAATATTCTTAGCATCGACACATCAAGACACTTCAGTGAACTGCCTCTTCCTCCAGTTGCAGGACTTTCAGCTCTCTTTGTTGGAAATGCTGTGCAGTTTAACACCTGCTATAAAGGATCATCAAGTAGTAGGTACAAGAAATCACTTCTTTTCCCACTGTGGATCCTTTTTTTTTTTT
>VXAL01016230.1:0-12665 GCA_013399475.1 Chauna torquata | reverse complement strand
GAGGGGAAAAAGATCAGAGAGCTACAGTGAGGTCAAGATACTGCATATACTCAGTTAAAGCATTCTTTTGGAGAGGAGGCACTGCCCTGGCCACAGACATGACTTTCTTGAAAGAACTTGCTCTTGATAAAGGAAAAAAGAAATTCCAGATTTAGTGTACTGGAGAGAAATCATGAGAAGAAACTCATTAGGGATGAAAAATCTTGGATTCAGGTCCATGATTAAAATATTATTTGCATATTAGATGTGGTTTATCCCTGCTTAATTAGAAAACATAACAAGCTGTGTCTATGTTCTTCAGAAGACTATTGTCAGCATCTTAATGGGATCAAATGAATTGAAAAGTTTAATTTCCGTATTTTTAATTGTTTCTCCTGAATTAGATACATAAACTCTATCTTCTATAGCACTTACACTAAAAGATTAAAACTTAAACAGATTCCTCTAGCTAACAGAAAACAAAGAGTGCAGAGGAAACAGTGGCACAGTATGGGACTCCATGCCACAAAAAGATGATGTGCAAAAAGGGACATTTTTTTTTCCTCTCTCTCTCTTTTTTTTTTTTTGGCTGAAATCTTTCAACATAAAGACACTTATATTGTTGAAAGCAGAAGAAAATATCAAAACCAAAATCAAAGTTTCCTCAGTTGTCTTCATATCTGTCACAGTCTCTCTCTCCTCAAACACACTCCAACCCTAAATCCTATGTCTACTCTGAACTGATTGGGTTCAGCAGCAGAACTCAACCATCCATCAAAACGTTAGTGCCAAAGCCATTCCTGCTTAGTCTCCAGTATTCTTTCATGTTTATCTGCAAAAAAGTATGGACTACTTCACAGGAACAAAGAGACCCATTCCAAGATAATAGGCTGTGTCAGTCAGTCAACCAAGGGAGATCAGATTTGAAATCATTACTGCCCAGTGAAAGAAAGTTAGAGGGAACTGAAGAAAATTGAGGTTTATAGACACTGTAACATTTTTTAGCTTACAACTTAATCTTATCATGACTTCACCACATTAGCTCTTAAAGTCATTCCTTCTGCCCCATGGGTGCTCACATGAGAATACTATTGAACTGCTCAATGCCTTCTTTGAGTATATATCATGGTAAACAGAACAGCTGCATTTGTTTGAAACTTGATCTCCTCACACTGCATCCTATTACCTAGAGGTTAAAATCTGCTCATATTAAGAAACTATCACATTTGGAAATATTTTAAGTCAATTGGTCTCTTTTTTCACCTTTGACATGGACTAAAATGAACTCAGATTACAACAGTCTGCATTCCAGATTTGGTTACAGTTTGTTCTTGATCAATTCCTCATCAAAGATCCAATATATGTATCAGAATAAATAATGCTTTCCTTATCCTATTGATCAGCTGATATTTTAGCTTTCTAATGGAATGCAACCTTAATTTCCAGCTCTGGTAGCTTGTAAAATCTTAGATCTTAAAATCATGGCATGCAAATTTTTCTGAAAGTAGTTTTAGCTCATTTGTAATGGACTTTAAAAAGCCATACAAACTGAAATGGGTACAAAACCATTTGCTCCACAGAGAATAAAAGAAAAAGTGTTTGTAAAATGTTTACTGTTAAGTACTGCATTGTTTATTTTTATTATTTTAAATATAAAACATACAAAACTCTGGAGCAGGGAGGAAAAAAATATCAATCAGCCATTTATAGATTATCTTGTAAGATGTACTCATACTGAAGACATCAGGAACAGGAACTGCAGGAAGTCGTCACTAGTCTGAAACTGTTTCTGGGCCCCAACAACCTCAGGCTGTGCCTGTGGAGGTGCCAGCCAGCGCTGATGGCCTCTTCAATTAACAGCAATGTGTTAATATTCTGTCAGGCGTGTGGCAGCGAGAAGGCACAGACATGGCGACCACTCAACAGAAAACCAGGTCCTCTGCTTCTGTTCCTCTGGCTTCCGGTAGGACTAGTGCAACCACCCAGACGGAGCTCCAGGCAGTTCATGCTTTTCAAGCTGTGGAGCGTGCCTGGGGCTACTCTGTGAGATGGAGGGTGATAGCAAGTACACCAGTGGGAGGTGTGCCCAGGTAAATGAGCTGCTCTGCCTCCTGGCCAAGCTTCAGGAAGAGGTGGTGACACTGAGAAGAATATGGGAGTCTGAGAAGGTGATAGATCAGTGGAGCTGTGCTCTGTCCTCTCTGGTATGCACATGCCAACCTAGCGTGACCACTACTGAGGCATATCCATTATCCAATCTGCATCAGGATAAAGGCAGCAACTTGAGGGACACAGAGGAGTGGAAGCAAGTTACTGCATGGAGCTGGAAGAGGAGCGCCTCTCTGCCCACTCAGCTTCCATTACTGAATAGGTATGAAGCTCTGGATATGGCAGATGAGGGATATGAAAAGAGGGAAGAGGTATCCATGCAAGTTCTCCCACCAAGGTCAGATCAACCAACCCCTTGTAGCACATGCAACATCAAGACAGGTGCCATGAAGAAACAGCAGTGAGTTGCAGTCATAGGTGACTCCCTCCTGAAGGGAACAGAGGCCCCCATCTGCAGACCAGATCTTCTTCACAGAGAATTTTGCCGCCTGTCTGGGTTTGGATCAGGGATGTCACCAGGAAGTTTATAAACTCAGTACAGCCTTTGGATTATTACTCACTCCTCCTCTTTCATGTGGGTACCAACAATGTCACAGCAAGAAGCCTGAGGTCTATCAAAAGAGATAGGGCTTTTCCAGCCCTGGAAAGACAACTAAAGGATTTGGGAGCACAGGTAATGTTTTCCTCAATCCTTCCAGTAATGTGGTGAGACATGGAAAGAAACCAGCAAGCCCAGGTCATTGATGCTTGTCTCCAAGACTGGTGCCTTCACCAGAATTTTGAGTTTTATAATCATGGAAGAGTCTCTGAGACAAGAGGTTTGCTAGGGCCTGATGGGATCCACGTGTCTTCATGGGGGAAACATTTCTTGGTTCATAAGGTGGCAAGACTGATTGAGAAAGCTTTAAACTAGGATAAGTGAGGGAGGAGACTACCATCAGGAATGCTGAGGTTAAACCAAGGGATGGTACAGCACAGTCTGAGGTGCTAATGGGAGCACCCACGCTGCTCCAGGGGGCACTGAGGGTTCAGATGCACATCTCAAATGCTTGTATACCAATACACACAGTACAAGGAGCAAACGGAATGAACTGGAAACTTTGGTCCTTTCCCAAAGTTATGATATCATGGGTATTAGTGATATTTGCTGGGATGAGTCCAACTGGAGTGCTGAGATGGAGGGCTATTTGCTGTTCAGTGGAGAGAAGCAGGGCAGATGAGGTGGAGGTGTTGCTCTGTAGGTGACGGAGAGATTAGACTGTACAGCCCTTGCCATTAGGCATGTTGCAGCAGAGAGCCTCTGGGTGAGGATTAAGTGGATGGATAGCAAAGCAGATATCGTCATGGGTGTCTACTACCACCCACCTACCCAGGACAATGGCATGGATGAGCTACTCTATAGGCAACTAGGAGAAACTTCTGGATTGGTTGCCCTCATCCTTATGTGATATTTCAACTTCCCAGACATAATTTGGTAATATTACACTGCCATAACAAACATATCTGGGAAATTCCTAAAGTATGTTGAAGATAATTTCCTATCACAAGTATTTAATGAGCCAACTTGGAAAGGTACCCTCCTAGATCTTATGTTTGACAATAGAGAAGGCATTGTAAGGGATGTGACTGCAGGTGACTGCCTTGGCCACAGTGATCAAGAAATAGTTGAGCTCAAAACGGCTCTCTAGAACTTCCTGAGGAGGGGAAATGGGGAGGGAGGTGCTGGTCTTTGCTGCCTGTTAACCAAAAATAGGACACATGGGAATGGCACAAAGCTGTACCAGGGGAGGTTCAGACCATATATTATGAAAAAATTCCTTACTGTGAGGGTTGTCAAACACTGGAACAGGCTTCCTAGTGAGGCGGTGGATGCCCCAAGGCTGTCAATGTTCAAGAGGCATTTGGACAATACCTTCATTAACTCTAATACTTTTAACTTACCTTTAACCTTTAATAACTTTCAATACCTTCATTAACTTTAACTTTTGGTTAGCCCTGAAATGGTCAGACAGTTGGACTTGATGATCTTTGTAGGTGCCTTCCAACAGAACTATTCTATTCTATTTACTAATAGAAATATTAAAATATATGTGATATTTTAAAGGGCAAACCTGTTATCTTATATTCAGATATGAAAGAGAATTTCTAATGCAGTTTCTCAAATAAGTAGTCTGAAACACCGACTGAAAGAAATACATACATATGCACACAGACTAAGTTAATTGAATCTTAGAGGACCACTAATAAAAGAAAAAGAAAAAGAGAAAGAAGAGGAAGAAGAAGAAAAAGAAAAAGAAAAAGGAAAAGAAAAAGAAAAAGGAAAAGAAAAAGAAAAAGGAAAAGAAAAAGAAAAAGGAAAAGAAAAAGAAAAAGGAAAAGAAAAAGAAAAAGGAAAAGAAAAAGAAAAAGGAAAAGAAAAAGAAAAAGGAAAAGAAAAAGAAAAAGGAAAAGAAAAAGAAAAAGGAAAAGAAAAAGAAAAAGGAAAAGAAAAAGAAAAAGGAAAAGAAAAAGAAAAAGGAAAAGAAAAAGAAAAAGGAAAAGAAAAAGAAAAAGAAAGCTCATTATGGTCATTTCAATATCTGGAGTTCATTGAAGGGATTAGCAAAAAGTAATAAGAATTACCTTAGAGAAAGAAACACAGGAGAATTGTGAATAGATCAGAAAGGAGAACATGGAAAAGGGATGAGGGAAAGAAGAAAAGCAGGACAAGGGAAAAGCTGTACTATCAAAATGGGCAAAAGTGAAAAATAATTCACAGAATAATAATTGCCTATATATTTAGTTGCTGCATAAAGGCTGCATCTTCTTTTTTGATTTCTCTGCAAGTTTACTGACATTAGCAATCCACAAAGCACAGTGGAATATCCTATTGTGTGCACTGCAACAGTAAATAAAATTTGGTCTTCTCCTATGTACTGGATCTGGCTGGCATGAAACTGTTTTTCTTCATATAAGCCTGTATGGTGCTATGTTTTAGTTTTGTGACAAAAACAATGCTGATAACACACCAGTGTCTTGGTTGTTTCTGAGTGGTACTGGCACAGTATCAAGGCTTTCTCTTTTTTCTGCACTGCTCCTGCAGTGAATACATTGAGGTGTGTATAAGGATATCTGTGGAGTGCAGGGTGAATGAAAGAACAGGATTAAGTAGAAGAAGCTTACAAGGCAACTTGTAACATCATTTTATTTGTTATGTGAAATTATGGTCATGTGATAACCATACTTCAATAGTTTAAAGATATGTAAAATCAGTTACCTACTTCAAGTTTGGCTCAGTCCTCCCTATTAATTATGTTACTTAACTTGAAGAGGACTTACTACAGGCAAAACAGGAACTACAAAATTACAATGTTAAATGTAATAATAAATAAAAGGAATAGCAAGGCAAATGCATTAAAATCTGATAAAAACGCAACTCCACCAGGCCTTAATTTAATTTCTCTTACACAACAGCAGCTAAATGCAGCTGCTGTAATACGAAAACAGAGAATTTGTATATCCTTCCTTATTTTTTTGGAAAAAAAAAAAAAATCCAAGACAGATGTACTGCTTGTCTGAAGAAATACACTTCAGTTTGATATCACTGCTTGCATGGGTAACACTAAGTTCATGGTAAAGCTGGCTGTAGCTCTAGATTGTTGCATATACATAATGAGACACAAAAAATGTGAGGGATATGTCCCATCACCTTCCTAGGTAATGCTGTCTCATGAGCCCTCTAAATGACACAATTAGAACCAAATATATCCTTTTCTTTTCCTCGGAAACCAATGAGTTTTTGAAGGATAATGCTCCATTAATTTTCACATACGGAATATATCCTGAGAGTTATTGGGTTTCTGTAATTCCTTTCGCTTTACTGAGACAGCCTGGTTTTGCTAACATTTGTGGTGGAATTTAAGAACACTGAGTCTACACTATTCCTATAGCACATAAACATAGTCATCATGGAAAAGACTTTCATTTTTTTCTTTTATTCTCCTTAACAGTAACTATGAATCAACCCCTTTGAAACTTTACTAGCTCTAAAGATGCTGCCTGGTCCCAACACCAATTATTTACTATTTGCTTCTTTTTGAAAGTAGCAGGAGAAAATGCTCATTTGTGAGCATCCAGTGTTCATCATTAGCCAGAAGAAGGAAGAAAAACAAGATATTCAAATCTGTTTGTGATAGGTGGTGGCCTTCCTTTGCATTTATATATCTTTCAAGGGAGTTTGCCTCCTTGGCAACTGTCTGGCTTAACTTACTAGATGATTAATTACACTGTGCATTGTCACATTAAATCACATTAATAAACGAAGGCATTACACGATATTAGGTCAGAATAGAGCTGCTAGTGTTTTTTTTTTTTCAAAATTTTGCATTTAAACAAATTTAAAATATTTGTTAATTCATTAAACTGTCTTAACAAATGTATGCTGCATATTCCCTCATCCCCAAAATCTTCCTAATTGCATAGCCAAAGCTCAGTTCATTTCTTAGTGTTATTTTATTGACTTTAGCAATTAAATTNACTTCTTACACTTCTTACTCATACTTGTTGACAATAGGTTCTCTACAGATTTCTCTGTGAAATAGTTCATATGGGAGATATAAGCATCTAGAGATACTGTGAACAGAAGCTGATGGAATAAAGAAACACTTGTTAAGAAAAAAAAGTGTTGCTTCTTCACAGTGGCCTGCAAAAAAAAAAAAAAANGTAGATAGACAGCAGATGGGCCTGAAGAGAGCAGTGTGTGGCAAAATTACCCTTATTCATACTTGTGACATAGACTTGTGCTTTCAAGAACTTCAGTGGACTCATCAATAGTCTAAAATACTTAAGTTATTTTTCTTGTTGTTTTCTGTTGGTATGCAAGTAATAACAATGACAACATTTTAAAAAGTGTCCATTGTATTATCAGTACACACAAGCTGAGTAATATCTAGACAGTGCATTTGACTTATATGTCTCTCAACACAGGGGATCTTTTATGTGGTTACTCTAGTTAATGTATTTGTTTTCAGAACACTACCATTCAGCTACCATTTTCCTTTTCCCTTAGTCTGATTCAAACACTCTCTGAAGCTTTACTTTCTTAATGCAGCATACGTTTACACAATGAACTAATATTATAGCCCATATCAAAATACTCTTCTCTAGTGTCACGGGGCTCAATCAGCCAACTAAAGGGCTTACAATCTTAAAATCAATTGACATCTTAAAGAAGTTAAGTAGCTATGCTAAAAGAAATATTTAGTTGAAGTACAGACAGGGAATCACAGGGAGAAAGACAGCATTTTTTTAAATTTCAGTACTGTCTCATCCAAAGATGATAATTTAGGCCTAATTATTACTTTTTTTTTCTAATAGGCTACATCTTGCTTATGAAAAGCTGATGTGCACCAACAGCAGCATTGCAAAACTGCAGATCCTATTCCATTCAAGTAGATACAGAAAGGACCACACAGCATGTCACAGAGGCTACCCAACATCAGTTTACATAGCTAACGCAAAGACTGAAGGGTCTGCAGCAATTGCTTTCTAGGTTATGATCAACCATGCACCACCTCCCTTAGCACTGACAGGCTAAGAAATTGCATTACATATGCTCTGCCTTGTAGAAAGCAAGACAGAAATGTTCAATAGTGCAACACTGTATGGATATGCAGGCAGCATTTGGCCTTATACTGGCACATTTTCCTTTCATTAAAGTGACTTGCAGCACATCATGACTACTAAGCTGCAACTGTACATGCTGTTTTGCCAGAATACACACAATATTTTACCAGTGAGCAATACAGGAAAAGGGGAAAGTGAGAGCAAGGAAGAGTTAGTTCATCTTCATTTAAAGTACTTCTAAAGAAAACAATGCACTAGTGATATAAATGTCTCCATTACAACAACAAAGATGAACGTAAAGATCATCAGTAAGATCAATAAGATCAATATAGCCAATTCTTCAGAATTTACCTGTACAGGTTTAGACCTAATCCAAATGATTTCAGAACACCTAATTGAACACATCTTTTTTTTTCATGCTCTTAGCACCAGGATAAATAATAGTTAATATTTAAAAAATAACCTGAAATGCTGAAACAGAAGTCAAATCACAGACTATCAGAAATGTGGTTATTTTAATGATTACTTATGAATTTGTCATATTTTCTGTGAGGAAGAAGATCACTTAACACCAGTGTCATGGCTTGATAAGCACAGGACATGTTCCAAACACAGTTTAATCTACAAGCTGAGCTGTCATATCTGCAACATTTAAATAGTTATCTAGAAATTACTTTATTGACAGTAATGACTTAATGACCAGCCATGATAAGACATCAAAATAGAAGACAGTCATCTGTTGATTATTACAGAAGTCTTCCAACTTAATTAGAAAGATCCTCTACTTGGCACAGGGAGAAACCTTCAGAAAGAGTCATATTTTGACACTCAGACAGCTAGCTTAGATCACTCTAGATAAGCAATTCTATTTTCATTCTTCATTTACTTTATTACAGAAGAGGAAATCCTTCCAGCTATAATTAAATTAAATAAGTGCTGGAAGTAGAAAGCAATGTGTGATTTAACCTATCTAGAGTAAATTGAATAAAATTAGCAGTAGAATGAACTTTGTGAATACACATTTACTTAGACATTTTGACAACTCATAAGAAATTTTAGATGAATTACCTTCTGTACAGGAAGTACCATTTATAAATTTTTCTGTCCTTCTTCAGGCAAAATCAACAAAGCAACTAAAAATAACCATAATAATGTTATGATTGTTTCCTCTTGCTAAAAGTATTGACAAAGTGCAAAAATCTGATACTGACCTTTTTGGGATTTAAGACATTTTCTGGCTCATGAGTTTTTCATCTCTGAAATTTATGGATAAGTCGCTAGCTTGCTTATGCCTGGCTTTAATTGTAATGTATTTTGTCTCTGTCTTGAAGGAAGATGTGAAACGGTCACATATGAAACAAACATCCCATCATAGATGATATGTAGCTTGACCATTTTATATTTACATCATAAATTTCTGTTCTAGTAATACTAATTTCGTCTTAATTGCATTGAGATGTCCTTTCTACCCTTTGAAGAGAATGCAGTGCTGTTAACACAACAGGATTTTCCAACAGTCATGGCTTCCAGAATTGACAATACCTGTAAGCTTTTCAGATCAGATATTTTGTGCTAGACATCATAATAAAGACAATAGTTGTCTCTTCTTCAGTCTAGGTTAAAGTTTTCAAATCTAGTCTCAACAGTACTGATGTTGTTCAAGGGGTGGCATGGAGTTGCACCAGTGGAGGTTCAGATTAGATAGTAGGAAAAGATTCTTCATCAAGAGTGGTTGAAACAGGCTCCTCACGGAAGTGGTCACAGCATCAAGACTACTGGAGTTCAAGAAGTGTTTGGACAATGCTCTCAGAAATACCGTTCGATTTTTGGGTGGTCCTGTGTGGAGCCAGGAGCTGGACTTTATGATCCTTGTAGGTCCCTTCCAACTTGAGTTATTCTATGATTCAGTGACTCTCTGATTCAAGACCAAGTGTTTCAGCAGAACACGGGATGTGAGTACTACTATGAATGGGGGTGGAAAGAGAAATATACATTTTAAAAAAAAAAAAAAATCCCTCAAAGGAAAAAGTAAAAAAAAAAAAGAACACACTATAAGATGCTAGGTACGAGAATCTCCAGACCAAACCTGAATTGTCCTGGCCAGAGACAGAGGAGTGCCATAAATGAGTTATAACCGAAAGAGGAGGAAAAAAATAAAAGGCATGCATCCCAGAAGAGAGAGAAATAAAGTAAAAATTAGGAATGAAATGTAATGGGAAAACGCCAGTAAAAAGGCAATGATGTAATGCATCCATTAAAATTACTCTGAACAAGAAAGTGGCTAAAGAAAGTATTTCTACTCTCCTGAGTTTGACAGTATGATGAGGTAATTGGAAAAAAAAAAAATAGAATTCTAATATCTTAAAATGTATATGCGATTTGCAGACTTTGACCAACTTTGACATAACATGTATTCTGAAGTCTGCAGAAGCATTGGCAAACTTCAATAGTTTTTGAGGAGCTACAAAAAATAGGGAAACTGATGAATCTTAACGTCTTAAGGGATCATCCTTAACAGAGGATATTACTTTCGTTCTATGACGCAATAGATTACACTAGCAGAAGAATGGACAGTCCTCAAGATCTCTTCTAGTCCTGTGTAGAGCTGAGCAAGTGACACAGTTCATTGCCCACTAGAATTTCCAGTCAAATCAAATACACACACACATACACACATGGAGTGACAGAACAACAACAAAAAAGTAATAAGAGAAAAGGAAAACAAAGAAGAACAAAAAGATGGAAGCAATTGATGGTAGAAGGCTGTAATTACCCCCCACCTCCAAAACACACTAAGGTTAAGACTTTTTTTTTTTTCCCCTAAATGAAAACAGAAGATTATATTCAGTGGAAAACTCAATGCATGGAAATTATAAAAATTAAAAAATTATGTTTCAGAACTGTTCTCTGAAATAGATTCATTACTACTTTTTCCTGAACAAACAAACAAACTAAAACCAGTGTCTCCAAATTGGTATTTTCCTTAAAATAAAATAAAATAATAAAATAATAGAAAATTTGGATCCTGTGTTCTTAGAGCATTGTGTATGGAGAAGCTTGGGTTTAGATTTGAACAAGTTGCAGGTGAAAAAATACACAGAAGATATGGATAATACATTCCTGTGAGATTCCACAATAAATGAGATAAATATAGACACTTTTTTCCAACAACCGAAAGTGCAGGACTAGCAGTCAGTTCAGCAGAAGGAGTCCATCTGGTGCATTGCAGTTACAGCTACAGAACTGTTACCATAGGAAGTACTTACATCTCACATGATCAAAGCCTAAATAGAGAAAGAAACAGAATGATACTGAAGTAAACACTTCCCATCAGAAATAAAAGGATGCATCCAAGTACATAACAACAGAACAAAATATCCCAGGAGAAGATGGAGTTAACGATCCTCCCTCAAAAGAGAAGGGAAAGTTTCTGAGCATTAGGAAGAGTATAGATCCTGGTATGATACCTCAGTTGCACTTTTATTTTGCTTAAGTGACCCTAAATCTAAAACAGGCATAAGTGAAGAACAGTTTGTGGACTGTTTAGGCAAAGCAACATGGATGTGGCTAATGCCAAACCAACAGGACAAAATAAAATACACTAGTACAAATAAGGCAGGAAATTTGGACTTAAGTGTAGTTATGAAAATCCAGTAAGTGTTGAAAATAAGGTAATGTTGGCTGAGGTCCGAAAGCCCTTGAGGCTGTTCCAATAGGCTTCATTGGTTTAAAAAGGATCAAATTACTACAAATACAAGAGGAGAGGAGAGAATGAGGGTGCCAGCAAATTCCAGCTTCAGTATAGTAAGAGGCACCAATCTTCCTTCAGAGAGAGCAGAATGGGAGAAAGGACTCATGAGAAGTAACCTGCACAGGAAGATTTGTTCATGGTGCTGCAAGTGATTTTGCTTCAGTAGGACATTTTCCATCTCTTCTGGCTTATTTTTCATTTTCATAGACCATTGGATAGTGCAAGTTATACAACTTTCCTGACTTGAGGTAACAATAAATTAAGTTCTCAAAAGTAAAAGCATGTTTCCTCAGTGTGAGAGAACTGGTTTTCCTCTGCCTTCAGGAAGATGAAAGTGATAAACAAACAAACAGAAAAACACAATTCTGTATGTAAATAAGTAAGTATAACCAATTTCCTTATCATAAAATCTAGACTAAGAAACCTATAATTCAGACAAAAAATATTCTTTCTGACCACTAAGAAAGCATATTCAAATTCATTTTTTCTTATATCATGAAACTTGTGGTTGAAATAAAATTTCCTTTCTCCAAAATATAGACATGGACTCAGATATTCCTGAGCAAAGAAAGGAAAAAACTTTTTTCAAAATGTCATCCCCAGTATATCCTTACCATCTTGTAAAGGAAAAGGAATCAAGCTCATACTGCAGTGCTAGCTTGTCTGATCCAGCATGTATTTTCCATTAAAATATTCATTACACTAAGCAGTAGGCCTGACCATCCTTTTCCTCCCATAGGTGCTCTCTGGCACTGTTTAGACTGCACTTTTTTTTCTTTTTTTCTTTTTTTTTTTTTCTTTCTGCCATTTCTAGTAAGGTGGGGTTTAGCAACTTCCTAGATCTGTTAGTCAGTGAAGTCTCAACTGATGAACACTGTGAGCTAAAACAACAATAACAATCAATGAAATGAAACAAAACAACCCCACCACCACCACCACATACACATACAAACTATAGATGAAATCCTATTCACCTATCTCATACAAGACAACAGCAGAATAATTTTGTGCAAAAGGTATACAAGCTTTGGTCCATACAGGTTTGGTCTGTTGACCTAACAGTGATATGGACAGAACACACTAAAAAAATATCCTCTGCTTTCCTGCTGTGAATATACAAGTTTATCTGTAGTCCTTGGCCAATTTAAACTAGAATGTCAAGTTTTTCCACTGATTTTATAACAATAGTTAAAAAGGGAAAGGCAATGCAAGGGAAGGGAAG
>VXAL01016229.1:739100-750646 GCA_013399475.1 Chauna torquata | reverse complement strand
GTACAATGAGAATTAAAATATATATATTTGTTGTTGTTGTTGTTGTATCCATATGCTTTTAGTTTCTTGATAAAGTAACACAGTTCAAAAACTTCCAAGGTGGCACTGCTACAAAACCTTTCCTCCTACCCTTCACCTTTCATTATTCCACTGTGACTTGTACAACCACGACATAAACCAGTAAGGCAAAGTGATCCTGCTGAAAAATGACCCAGCGGAGAAGTGAATGGTTTTCATCTAGATTGATTTTCTGAGCTGTTACTCAAGAGAGGGAATGGTGTCAGAGTGGTGCCACCTGTGAAAGGAGGAAATAGGAGTATTTATTTTGACTACCTTTGATTTAAAGTAATCAAGGAACCAGAGCATTATTTAGGGAAAGAATTTTTTGTATCCTGCATTAATGAAGGAAAGGTTGCTGTTCAAGATGGTTATTAGTCTGTTTTGACAGCAGAAAATCTGATCATAAATTACAGTTGCTGTGTTTGGATTCTGATAGTTCTCTACCTCTGATAATTTTTGCTCTGTTTTGTTTTGTTCTTTAAAATACATAGCTTCTTCCAGTTTGTGATACTTGGGAAGATACTGTTTGGGCATATTTCAGGGTCATGGTGGATACTCTTGTGGAGCAGGAAATACGAACGTCAGTAATAACTGCAGAGGAGATGGAAGAGCTCCCGAGAGATTATTTAGAAACCAAGTAAGTTCTAAGTAACGATTACGTTCCTACACTCAACAAAGGATACTGTATGATCCTTTCACAATATTCAGGGTAATGGTTTTTCGCCTTCTTTCTCTCCTACTTTGAAGCTGGACTTCAGAAAAAGTTTTTGAAGAACTTCAGGCAACAGACAAAAAGGTATATATTAATTACAGTTTCTCCTCCCTGTTTACTATTTTTAATTATTCACTAGGTTGTACTTTTACTCCACTATTTAATGAAATGCTCAGATATGTACAGTGGCTGATTTGTTATACGTTTCTGTCTCTGTAATGTGTACTTCTTCAATTCAAATAGATTCTTTCTACCACCTTTTAATGATGAAAAAGATACAGGTTTTGTTTTGTCCCATATTTGCTAAACTAACTGGATGTGCTAAAGAAACAGTGCACTATCAAGTGCTGTCAGGAACACAAAACAGGCAAAGTAAATCACCTACATAACACTTTGATAAAATGTGCAAAGATTGATTGCATGCAGTTTTCTTCGTAGGAGGCTTGTGTGCATATTTCAAAGCAGATCTTTCAAAATTTAGAAGCATATTTGCTTAAGCAGACAGCGTTTCTTCTTTAAACCCAGGGTATTTATTTCATTTAAGATGGAATGTATAACCTATCCGTTAATTTTGTAAAGATTAAATTGAAACCAGATTTGATGGAATCAAATAAATTCAATGGAATCAAATCCATTCCATTGATGGAACAGACATATAGCATTCACTGTGTTGCTAAGACAAAGACATACTGAAAGACAGCTTACAGATAGACTGATGCAGTTAGCCAGATACACCCACCTGCCATTGCCTTTCTAGTGCTATTCTCACCACACAGCTATTTCACAGGTGCAGTTTAATTGTATTTCACGCATCAGTTCCTCTATAGAAAAAATTCTCTCCCTCCTCAAATAAGTTTCACAGGCCTTTTCTTTAACGATTTGTACAAAATGTTGCTTCTTCTATGACTTTGTAGAATCTACTCTCTGTAACGTTATTTATTCCCCTCTGCAAAGCAAAAATCCCTTAGTCTTGGATCTCTTCCATGAAAAGTATTAACTTCACAGATTTATATGCGGGTTCTTTCTTTCAGTTTGTCAATATTCTTGCAATTTTACATGGAGGTGCATAACAGGTGCATTTTCTCTTGCTTTTTATGCAGAATACCCTTTGAAATAGGATAGCTTTTTTTCCCTTAGGAACCTTTGCTTTATTTATGTTTGCTTTCTTTATATATTATGCTGTAAGATTTTATTCACAGTTTGAACTTATTTTTTTCCTCCCCAGAGGGTTATAGAGGAGAATCAAGAGCACTATCATGTGATTCAGAAATTCATTATACTGGGAGATGTGGATGGTGAGCTTTTCTCTAAGTGATTTCTAAATGTCAACTGACTACATTGTTTCTAGTTACTTTTCCAGAAACTTATATGTGAATGGATTTTAGAAACACACAGTAGGCAAACTCAACCTAAAAGCTAAGCTGCTTCTTTAATCAAGAACTGTAGGGACTTTCTGCAGTTTTACATACCAAATAGCTTTCAAAGAAATCATGAAATCGTGTAAATGTGTCAGAATGTATGTGAGAACATTGCTGTGACTTTTTCTGAGAAATGACAAAATGCATACAGCAGATATTTAAACCGAACAGCTAAATATTTCTCAAACTGTTGCTATTCTGGTTTATTGTGCTTTTAAGGCTAAATTAAACTTGTTGAGTAGCTGCATAATTTTGAAATATTTCTAAGGTGTTTTTCCCAGAATATGACTAATATAGACATTTCCTTGGTGGCTACAGGTTTAATGGAAGAGTTCAACAGATGGCTTTCCAAAGACAGAAGCGTGCTGCCAGGACATCTCCTTCGTTTCATGACACATCTTATTCTGTTTTTCCGCACTTTGGGCCTGCAGACTAAGGTAAGTGATTCGTTCTCATAGCAATATCTACTCTTTGAATTAGAAATGTGTGTATGTGAATACATAAACTGCGTGCAATGATGGTAAATTACTACCAGGCTGATGAGGAGCTGCATGTTCGTAGTGTATTTGTTGATCTTGGAACCTAAACACAACAGTCAAAATTAAAAAAGACCATTCTCTTCCCCTGCAATTCAGCTTGAAAAATATTTTTTGAGGACGATGGATTTTATTCATAAGCGCTCTGTTGAGAAGGACCTGACTCAAAATTCAAGGTTAGGCTTATTCATAGCAGCCAAGATGCTTTGAGTATAACCTGATCTTAGGCACTGCCCTTGGAATTGTATTTACTAAGTATAGCTTACTAGCTACCTAGCCACTTTATACTAAATATGCAGATAGGTCACATAGCTGCAATTACTCTTTTCTGACACAGTCACAAATAATTAGAAGCTCTCCTTTTCTACTTCTTCAAAATCTAGAAGTGCTTATGTATCAAATAAGTTTCTTAACATAACCTGTTTTTGGCAAAAGACAAGTGTGTTTTCATTAGCTGATTTAAACACAGCTTTGAATAGTTACTTTTTTTTCTGTCTGTAATCATTGCTTCGTTCCCTTGTTGAAATTTATTTTGAAGTTAGTTATCATTTAGCTAATTAAGNACATGAATTCCTCTATGGGATGATGAATAATTGTTGATTACTGCCTCTACAATTTTGGAGAAGGTGATTTTACTGGAAGAGTACTCAATCAACTCAGTAGAGCTCAGAAGGTAGAGACAGTTGTGCAAGCTTTTATGATGTTCCATATCTGATGTTTTGAGTACAGTTCATATAGGTATGCTTAGATAAAAAATCTCTGATTTAATTTATATATGCTTTTAGTTTTCTCACTGGTAAAGAAAAGCTTAGAGTAATCTCCTCAAGTACTGTTTGTATCAAAGTGCAAAGGCAAAAATAAGGCAAGCTTGTTTTTTTTGAATGTTGCAGTGCTTTCTATTACTTAGGGATGATAATGGGAATTTGACAAAAATCAGCTTGCAAGATTTTAGCATTTTTCCAGCTTATAGACTGACTGTGGCTGATTACAGTAGATGTTACCACCAGTAATATCTTTAAGGAATTTGAAAGTCATTTATGAACTAAGAGTGCTGGAGTCAGCAGTAGTAATATCCATATCAATTAAACATCTTAAGATGGGCTTGCACCTTGCTTTATTTTGGGAATTATGACTACTGTATTGCAGCATCTAACAATCCAGTTACTTTAGATTTTTCAGTTGACTGTTAGCTGCAACAAGAGAGATCCATCTTGTGGGCAGAACAAGAATTCTAAATAACACTTTGGTGGATGTTTCTTCTAATTTTTAAAACCTTTGAGGGATATCAGTAACTGCTTGCTCTTGCATAAACATGTCTGCATAGACACAAGATAATCATATCAAAATGATAGCTCTTCAGTAATAAACACTTGATTCTTAGCAAAAGCAGTCTGAGTTGTTCGGACTTTACTTGGATTCGTTGTTTAGTATAGGCTATAATGGATGAGCCAGGTGATATGTAGTCTCCCTCCATCACCCCCATGTATAGGAACATCAGAATTTTCTGTAATATAGCAGTGCTTATAGCACATTGCAATAGTCATCTGTTCTCCTGACACTGGATTTATTAAGTAATAAAAACAATATCATAAACTGGGAAGAGCAGAAAAACAAAAACAAACAAAAAAGTAACTTTGCAGTTAGACTCAAAACTATGTTATCCAGTTGCTGAAAAATAAAATCTTTGGAACACTAAATCTGTGAATCAGAGGACGTTATGTATTTTTAATCACACTAAGAGAAACGGTTCTTCCAGCTGAGCCTGTTTGAACATGTAGATTACTGAAGCATGGATAAGCCAATAACCTTGTGTCTGTGTAGATTTAGTTGTCTGTAAAGTTTTTTTTCTACATTATCTCATTCAATTCAATATAAATTGAATTTATATTTGTTTGCAATAAGGAGGAAGTTTCTGTTGAAGTCCTAAAGACCTACATTCAGGTAAGCTTTCAAAAATATTTGTTTTCTCTGACAGTTTAGACATAAAGGAGGAAAAAAAAGAGACTAAAGGTTACAGGATGGAAACAGCTGTGAGGCAGTTAATGCTCTCTTCATAGATACATGGAAGCTTGCCTGAGTATACAGCATTCTGTCAGCAATGCTTAAATAAGAGTTTATTGGCCCTTGTTTAGAAGCTGAGTAAGTGGTATCTTCCCATATGAGAAAAAACAGTCAGGAATTTGTATTACGCATTATTTAATATTCATAACTTAGGTGCTTACATAGAGGAATATAGGTATCTTTTTTTTTTTTTTTAATATTTACTTTTTATTCTGCAGCGGATGATATCTGAGAAGCACATGGATTTAATAGCATTTTATGTTAGCCACTTGCCCCCAGAGCTAGCTGTTGCTCAGTATGCTCTGTTTCTAGAAGATGTTACTGAAAGTGATCAGCGCCACCACTGTCTTGAATTAGCAAAAGATGCAGGTGAGATATGCTGATATTCTAACTATAATTTTATATAATGGGTTATGTTGTCTTTCAGCAGTTCTTAATGTGAGACCTAGCTATTAAGATAATATTGTTTTCTTCCTGTCTCCCTTCACTTTTCAACTAAATAAAATTAGCTTGCTGATCACTTCTTCAGGTAACTATATTATGTTTTCTAACTGTAACCTGGAATTGCAATTCTTTTTCTGAAGTAAGTTAAATATCACTTTTGCTTGTGGGTCATGTCCAAACACAACAGGAAGTAAAAGCCAACTGCCTGTCTCAAATACATGCTCTGAAGTTTGACAAATGTATCTATATGCTGGTCCCCAGCACAGACTGATGTTTGGTATTTCTGTTACCTCAAATATCACTCATCTAAAATACCTGCAATAAATTATGTATCTCAAAAGCCTATAATTTAGTGTGACAATGTCAGTGTGACCAGACCAATACCAATTACTAGTAGTAAGAAATAAGATCCATGGCCAGAGTCTGAAATTCATTCAGTGGCAAGTTTGAATATCTGATCACTGTTGCTTAATTCTCTTTTAACCTAGGTCTGGATGTTGCAACCATAACAAAAACTGTTGTTGAAAACATCCGCAAGAAGGATGCTGGTGAATTCAGTCACCATGATCATATGTTAGACACAGGCACAACAGAGGTGAGTACGGTTTGCTGGGCAGATACTCCAGTTTGCAGTCAAGTACAGAGACTTTTACAATATATGATCTATATTTCTCTTTAAACAATGGTGGAAATTGCCTTGAAAAAGCCTGTGAGGGAAACATGCTTTTCACATGGCCAAGTGAGGAGGTGAATTGTATGAATTCTTAACTTCTGTTTCTACATCTCCTTGATCTTCTGGGGTGTGGTGTGTGTCACTCAGCAGCATGTCTGTATGACAACAGTAGGTGGAGATAAAGCCAGTGAAATAACTATGACAAAACACATTGTAGCTGAGAGTAGGGTATTGTTGTAGCTTCTAAGAATTATGAGGATTAATGCTTTGGAGCTCAGATGTACCTTATTACATGTTCAAGTGATATATTCTGGCTACTACAGATATGGCCTTTACTGACAGGATTTTTGTCATTACTGTTGAACATCAGCTGGATCCAATTCAGTAGTGACAATGAGGTACTGTTAATAGCTAGCATTCTTTCTCCAGAGTATTGTTTAGAAAACAACTGATAGTTTGCAAACTTCTAGCAGTCTCTTTGCTGTTTAGTAAAAAGTTTAAACTCTTGCATCCTCTCTAAGCTAAATGGGTAGCTTACCTAACGCAACAGTTGGAAAACTGTGGTTGCAGGCTGGTTGTACCCCTGAAGTTTATAGCAAGGGTTCCATAAACCATGTTTATACAGTGTGTTCATATTTAAGCTTGAGGAAAATGCATGGTAATCCATAAAAATTCTTGAGAGCTGATACTCATCCATTGGTCTAAAAATCTTGGGAATACTCGGAAATGGAGTTTTGGATGAATCTAGACTGCAGAGATCATTTTCTAAGCTTTTGATACAGAAGGTGTGAGTAAAGTGATCCTTATTGGTATGGTACAATGCTGTCCAGAGATCTCTAGAAACTTATGTATTTCGATGACTTGATTTACTGTATTTAACACCAGCTGTATGCTTGAAATGTTAGTGAATCTAACAAATATGTTCGTTTTTACAGGCAGATCGGCTGAAAATAGATGTAATTGACTGGCTAGTGTTTGATCCTGCACAGAGGGCAGAAGCACTTAAGCAGAGCAATGCAATCATGAGGAAGTTCTTGGGTACTAAACTTCACAAATACTGTAGACTTTTTAAATGTTGTTTTTGTTCTCATCGACTACTGGCAATACATTTGATGTAACTTTGAATCTAGCCTCCTAAAAAAGCGTGAGTAATGTAGTAGAAAGAGCATAGTATGATCTATCTTTTTTACTCATAATGACTGAATTGTGGTATTGTTTGTCATTTCATACAAATAAAGCATGGAAAGTGCAAAGCTGTTGATACTCAGTTTGCATTCTTGTAGCATCCAAGAAGCATGAAGCTGCAAAAGATGTGTTTGTGAAGATTCCCCAAGACTCTATAGCAGAAATATATAACCAATGGGAAGAACAGGGAATGGAAACTCCACTTCCAGCTGAAGATGACAATGCTATAAGAGAACATTTATGTATTCGGGCGTATTTGGTGAGTTTCAAATACACTGTATTCCAAGTTCTTACTTAAAAATTATGGTGGCTTTGCCTTGGTGGTGACATTTTAAGCTTTGTCCATTTGATTTAATTTCTGATTCCTGGATGCACTATAGCTGAAAGCTCACAAAATAGTGAGGTCCTTTCTATACTCGAAAGTAACTTTTGGCTTTTGTGCATTTAATGACATTCTTAGAAATTGTTGTGGTTTAACCTGGCAGGCAGCTAAGCACCACACAGCTGTTTGCTCACTCTCCCCACCACAACCCAGTGGGATGGGGGAAGGGAATGGTTTAAAAAAAAAAAAAGTAAAAGCTCGTGGATTGAGGTAAAGACAGTTTAATAGGACAGAAAAGAAAGGGAAAATAATGATAATAATGATAATACTAAAAGAATATACAAAGCAAGTGTACACAATGCAAAGCACAAAGCAATTGCTCACCACCCACTGACCGATGCCCAGCCTGCTCCCAAGCAGCGGTCCCCCCTTTGCCCCAGCCAGCCCCCCCAGTTTTGTTGTTCAGCACGATGCCACATGGTGTGGGACATCCCTTTGGCCAGTTTGGGTCAGCGGTCCTGGTCCTGTCCCCTCCCAGCTCCTTGCGCACCCCCAGCCTCCTCGCTGGCAGGGCAGTATGAGAAGCTGAAAAGTCCTTGGTTCTGTGTAAACACTGCTGTGCAGCAACTGAAAACATCACCATTATCTTCACCAAAAATCCAAAACACAGCATTGTGTGAGCTTCTACGAAGAAAATTAACTCTGTCCCAGGCAAAACCATGACAGAAATGAGTAAAAAAGCATCTAAACTTTGTTTCCAATGCAATCCAGGAAGCCCATGAAACCTTCAATGAATGGTTTAAACATATGAACTCAGCTCCACAGAAGCCTTCTTTGTTGCCACAAGCAAGTTTCACTGAAAAAGTGGCCCATGAACATAAAGAAAAAAAGTACGAGGTAAGTAAAAGTTCAAGGTATTTACTATAAACATTTACATTCTTGCTTAGGTGGCAGTCTTAGTTTAATGAAACAGGAGTCTTATAATTCATTTTGCTTAAGAATTCTATTATAAAATATCTTATTTCTGTGCTGAAAAGGGGAAGTATAAAACAGTAGAATAGTAAGGCTACTGCGCAATAAATTCTCAGGCTTTTCTCTTATGTGACAGTTTTACTTATAATGCTGTATAATATAATTGTAAATATTCATTATAATGTGTTGATTGTCAGTGTTATAAATAAATCTGAGAACTTGAGTTTGCTATTAACTCTTCCCTAGAAATGGAGGATGAAGGCTGTTCTGTGTTGTTGTATTTGTCACATTTTAATTTCTAAAAGATGCTGCTGTTTCGTTTGTTTTGCCAAAAGTTCTTTTTGGATATCTGTCCAGTGTGTGTGTATATATATATATACACACTATATTCACTTTATACAAGTATTGTTTTTATAAGCATGACAGAATAAATTGTTTAAAATTATCTTCTTCTAGTGGCTTTGACTGTTTCTGAACAACCTGTGTGATACTCTGTACAGGAAATGAAGTGATGATGGCAGTAGCTGTTCGCAGCAGGCTACTAAGTTTTAGCCATTGGCTGAAGATTATAATTTGAATTAGAGCTGCGCTAGCTGTTGTATGCAAGATGAAGGTTCTGTGTTAAAATAGCCTTGGAAATTATCCTGTCTTGCAGTAGATAATTTTTTTTTATTATTATTTCTTTGTCAGGTGGACTATGGTATTTGGAAAGGTCTCTTGGATGCTCTTACAGCTGATGTGAAAGAGAAAATGTACAATGTGTTGCTGTTTGTTGATGGAGGATGGATGGTTGATGTTAGAGAGGTAAAATGAATTTTTATATCATGGCATAGACGACAGAGCGCTGGACTGTACCCAGTTGTACCTTTGTCATCTTTAGTTTGATGTCCTTTTGTTTACTTAGTAATAATTCTCTCTGGCCTTGCTGTGACCAGTTGCAGATTGCTTCCCCTTCAGTTACCACGTAAATCTGATCTGGCAGTCCAGTGTAAGCTGGTTAGTCCAGTTTTTTGCCTCTGACACGAACTGCGTGATTGTGTTGAGTTGCCTTTTAAAGGTAGATGTTCATAATACTGATACATATTTTGTCACGGTAAGGATGCTGAAGATGACCCTGAACGAACACATCAGATGATTTTGCTGCGAAAGCTGTGTCTGCCAATGATGTGCTTTTTACTGCACACTGTGCTACACAGTACTGGACAATATCAGGAGTGCCTGAGACTGGCTGACATGGTTGCTTCCGAGAGACACAAGCTTTATACGGTGAGTTGATGACAGCTCTAGACAGCTTGGCTTCCAATTAAAAATTCTGTGGGTTGACTGTGGAAAAAGCTTCTATATAGAGAGGAAGACACCATATGTTACATCCTAAGTTTCTTCATCTCTTCCCATTCACTGCAGTAGTAAAGGGTTTCTTTGTATGCTGACTGAAAGATCAAAGAGTTAACTTTGAAACACTGAAGATGATAAAATTTTTTGAGTAGTGCAGTTACTAATTTTTGGATGAGGGCTATTGAATTGAAATAAGTTGAACTGTAAAATTGTAATTGATTTTTTTTCATTACGTTTCAGAACATTTTGTAAGCAGGCTTCATTTTGGAGTACTTGATTTACCTAACCTTCTCTCCCTCCAAGACCCATGAAAACAATCCCCCCAAAACAGATCACAAAAAAAGGCACAACATCCCCTACCCCACCCCCCAAAAAAATGGATTAGAAACCTGACCAGAAACATCAACGCTAAGAAAAATACTCTGATGCATTTGCATGGATGGGCTTAATAAGGTCTGCCAGCAATAACAGGAAAGTTAAACTTGACTGTTTCACAATAATTTTTTGTTGTAGTTATAAGAGAATTATCTTGAGATGACTTGCAGGTTTTGAATACTGCTACTAGCTTCTAGTCCCGTACTAAATGCTGTTCTGAAATGTCTGTTGTGGACATTGTCCTAAATGAAAAATGAATAAAAACATTGAGTAAGTCAATTAACCACCGTTTACTTTGATATCAATGTAATTCATTGCAAATAAATATAACATGTATTTTTTTTTATTCCTAGGTATTTTCAAAAGAAGAACTTCGAAAACTTCTACAGAAGCTGAGGGAATCTTCTCTGATGCTTCTGGACCAGGACCTTGATCCCTTGGGATACGAAATTCAGTCATAGGCTTTCGTATTTGCAAAAACTTTTGAAGTCTGGACACTTTGATTATAAAAAGAACAAAACCATGAATCAGTTAAGCTGTTCTCATCTTTGTTCAAATAAAAACAACTACTCGGATTTCAATTCTGAACTTGAAAAATTCTGACCAACTTGAGAGGATATTTGTTATACAGCCTTTTTTGTAATTTTTTCTAATAAAAGTGCTTTACAAACAAAATGTTTGTCTGTTCCAGTCTAAATAATATATATACAGTGGTTGTGTTGAACCTCCTTAATCTCTTTTCTACATGCCAAAGAGCTACCTGTAGATGGGAAGCGTTATTCAGCAGTAGAAGAACATGCAAAGGTTCAGTGAAAAAGAAAGTGAGACTGCAGGAGGATGCATATGGAAAGCAGGGGAGAAGAAAGCCAGAAGCAGTGGGCTGGAGGAAAGCAACATCAAAGGAAGAGCAAAAGTAAAGGGCTACCGACAGCCCATCTAATGAGAACATTGCTGAAAGGCTTTTGCTGCTCAGCTTAGTTGCTAAAATGCTGATGTAATCCTGACCTGGAGGAAAGGTGATCATGCCTTGAAACAAGTGTGAGATTCTGTGTTTCATTGAGAAACCTTGTCCTGGCCGTGTTTACAGCTGTAAATGCATTTGGCTGCTTCTCCCTTACCTGGAGAGGGCAGAGGACAGAGCTCTCACGCAGGGTATGTGAGAGTTTCAGCACCTTCACTAACTCAGTGTCTGCTCACACTTGACAAAGAACGCCTTCTGTAGTGTGTGTGTCTGTTAAACGCGTCCATACGCGTCGCAGCGCTCCCGGGAGGGAAGGCGGGACAGCCGGGAAGGAGGTGGCGTCCCGGGGAGAGGAGCCGAAGGACCCCTTCCGACACGCGTCCCCCGCCTGCCCGAGTTCCTTCCCCCTCCCCTTTGTCCGCCGGCGGGGCCGGGCCCGGCTCCCCCTCCGCCGGGGCGGGCGGCGCCGCCGGAAGGCGCGGGGCCACGTGG
>VXAL01016229.1:709654-738308 GCA_013399475.1 Chauna torquata | reverse complement strand
TTTTCGCGAACAGGTTTTCAAAGGGTGGAGAGCGCTTCATGAGCGAAATGCCTTTGCTCTGTAGAGCGCTGGTTTTCTCCGTGCTGAAGCAGGTACCTTGCGTTTGGGCCTTTCCCTACAAACGATGCTTTCCGGTCCTTCTGCTGTTCGTGTGGCTTATCCTTGAGCTGCTCACACTTCATCAGCATCCTGCTTCGATTTCACGCTCCAGGCAGTCTATCTCCATAGAGATGGCTCTGATGCCACATATAGGCGCAGTATAACCTTTCTGTTTGATTATGGTTTAAAAAAAAATAGATGCGCCCAAGGATCGCCTTAGCCCTTTCCGCTGTGACGTTGGACTGATCAGCACATTGTCAGCCACTGCCATGATTTTAAAAGCTTCCCACATTAGAGTCGCCTGTCATGTTGATGCAATAGTTGTTGTCACTTTAAACTCTTAATTCGTTCGTAATAGATACGCTGTGCCTCCAAAGAAGCAAGGCTCTCTGACCTGTAGGACACGAGATGAGAAATAATGGTCTTTTGTCCGACTTTGGGGCAGAAGGAGGAGAGAGATGACACATGGTGACTTTAGGTGATTGTGCACTGGAGAAATGATAGTACCTGAGTGAAATTATTCTGTAGTTTTTCAAAAAACTTAGGAAATTTATATTATATGCACTGGAATCCAATGAACGTGATGTGAAAGGAGCAGAAGTCACCTCGTTTGGTAGTCATATTTTTTAATATAGCTCTGGAAATACTCCTGACAATAAACCGCAAAATTTTTGTCTGTGGAAGTAAATTTATTACTTTGAAAAACAGCATAAGTTATGCTGCATTCAAAGAGGCAGCAGTTCAGGAACTGATGCACACGATATTATAAACACGCTCTGTACTTTAGAGTGCAGCACATAAAGAAGATGAGGTGAGAGGCAGTCCCTGTAGCGTTGCTTGTCCTGCTTAGGGAAAGGTGTTCAGCTCCATTGTAGGCAGGATCTTGAATTTGTCTTCAATAAAAGGGAGCTGACATTTTCTTCCCAGCTCTGCTACTTTTTTTTGTTCTTCCTCAAGTTTAATACCTTACCGCCAGGCTGGAAGGAAGGAAGGAAGGAAAAGGAAGGCTTAGGTGCTAGGCGTTTAGCTAAGGGAGGGTTTCACTGTGTTCCCTTTCCTCCTCTCATGGCTGCGCTCTAATGTGTGTGTACTCAAAAAAGACAGACTTGTGGCCCTCTGGTTAGGGAAAGGTGGACAGCAATACCGATTCATTTATCTAGTATTGTCCGCATGAGACACCCTCTGTATTAGTAAGTGGTTTTGGGTTGTTTTCCTCATGTTTTAACAGCTTTCTCTTTTGGTTTTAGTGGGTAGGAGCAAAGCAACATGAGTTGCAGGTAAACTCTATGCAGTTGCTGTACTATCAGGCACCAATGTCCTCAGCTATGTTGTTGTTCATCATACCCTTCTTCGAGCCAGTCTTTGGAGAAGGGGGGATATTTGGGCCCTGGACACTTTCTGCTGTGGTAAGACTTTTGTTAACTTCTTTTTTTTTTCCTTAAATAAACCGTCATTATTGATGTATTTAAATTTGATATTTGATGCTAAGATCTGTTTCTTTGTGAAACAGATTTTTGTACAGTCGTTAACTGTGATGAGATGAGAGGGGCATGTGGAAAGAGGAAAAAAATAAAAAACTTGTTGTATCTGCACCACTTCCTTAGAGGAGTTTGTCTGTCAATTGATTTACCTCCTTATTCTTGTTTCTGTTTAGAAGGCACCTGAACAACAGGAAAATCTGACAAAATCCAGAAGCTTCCCCTAGTGTATTAAATTAAAAATATGTAAGTGCCCTGGTTCCAGCTCTTACTGTCCACTCAGAAAACAGATAAGCATGCTCACTTTTGCCACTCTCAACTCCTCTTCTGTGGAAGGATACCAGCATTGGTTATTCTCTAGAATGGCTAGCTTATTTTCACCAAGAAGGCTATAATATCTCTTTAGCCTTCTGTCCTTGGTGTCACCAAAAGAGAGCCAGTGGCATGTTCTCACCACTGCTCATCGTGCCACTCAGTGGTGGGTGAAGGGTCATTTCTAGTAGCACTGGAGTTTATGAATGGAAGAGCAAGTGTTCACAATAGGAAGATTGGATATTTTTCTTTTTCTTTTTTTCTTTTTTTTTTTTTTGTGACGGTCTCTCAAAGGTGAAGAATGTAACTTCTGTGTGTATGAGTAGCCAGGTTTTCCAAATAACTCTCAATATTCATTGAGAGTAAAGAAGAAAAGGCATATGGTTATATCAGTATATATTTATGTACATCACACCCTGAGCTACTCATAGACATCACCAGTGTCTGTACTGACTTGAAATTGTTTCTATTTTTGTTCTTAATGTTTTTCCTGCCTGATACTTTGCATTTGAAAGTAAAAGAGCCTGCTAAATAACCTGGAATGTCTACAGATGATCAAAAGTATGTTGGGTTACTGACTGTGTCCATTAATCCACAGATAATGGTACTGCTGTCTGGTATAATAGCCTTTATGGTAAACTTGTCCATTTACTGGATCATTGGAAATACGTCACCTGTCACGTATCCTTTGTAACATTAGTTGTTTCTCCTGTTTCCACATAAATTATGTTAGCATTTGTATGGATTCATTTACTGTAGGAAAGCTGGTTTGTAACCTGCCGGTTTTCTCTTAAATAATGAAGCTGGAAAAGCATGTTCATATTTTAGTGTATTTTGTTTCTTTGGTTGTGGCTTGTATAGATAACTGTGATTAACTCACTGACATGACCTGCATACCTACAAAGAATACTTAACCACGCTTTGGCTACAATGGGGAAGTGTTGGTGTGTCAGTTTGTAGAGTATGACGGGTGAAAGGCTGTAGATTGTGGAGACTAACTCTCATAGCTGCAGAGATGCTAGGAAGCTGCATGAGTTGAAGTCAATGTGGCACGCCTTTGCATGCCTTAGACATAATTAATGACATTCTGAAGTGTTTCTGTTAACAGCAGATATCGATATTATGTTTTGTAATCCTTAACAGATGTCTAGGTATAACATGTTTGGACACTTCAAGTTCTGCATCACCCTCCTGGGAGGGTGCCTCTTATTTAAGGATCCACTGTCTGTTAATCAAGGCCTTGGGATTCTGTGCACATTGTTAGGCATTTTAGCGTATACACACTTCAAGCTTAGCGAGCAGGAAAGCAGTAAGAGTAAATTGGTTCAGCGTCCATAAAACAAGGTTTTCTGGAGATCAGTAATATTGTGAAGGAAAACAAATATTTAAATAACGCATTGATTCTAGAATGCACAAAATTGCCTCATTCACTTGGAACTGTGGTTTTAGTTTAACTGCCGGGATCGTTGTTCTGTAACTAAAACACTCAAATTGAATTATGTAAAATGCTAGGGTTTTCCCATCTCAGTCTGTCCTATCATTTTCATTAAATTTAAATGGTAACTTAAAAAAGAATGTGGCACACTTCGAATTGCTGCGGAAATTTTACTAAAGTAATTATATTTTTTGCATACCGAATGAGGTCATGATGGCTGCTGTTATGAGTGAGAAAGAGAAAAGTAATCTTGCCTTTGTGATCATGCCAGTGTTACGGTTGTGAAGAAACTTGGAGGCACTTTAATGCAGATGTTCTGGTATGTAATGATGCTTCCTCCTTTTTGTCTGGTGGATGATGAAGAGGAAGCATACCTTGTTTTGTTGTTTTAAACGGGGCTGGCAAATTCATTCCTATTTCTTGTATCCTTTCTTATTTATGCTTCACTTGAATACATTGGTAAATTTTGGCTGAAGAAATTAGATGAAATTACTGGTAGAGGGAGACAGACTAGAGGAGACATTGGAAAACTTGAAGCCTCAGGACAAACTGTAGAAAAGCAGGAAAACATATCTAAACCGTTGATCTTAATTTTTTCTTTTGATCTGTCAGGACATTAACAAATTCATTAGTGATTTTAGAAAATATGTTACTGCTTCATGATTTTCCCTCTGCCAAAACCAAGGCTCCACATGAGATCTTGTACATACTTGTGAGCCTAATAAAATCTCTGACGTTGTGGTAATTGCCAAATACTTTGCAGCCCGTGCACACAGGCACCTATGCTAAAAATATTCTCAGAGAAATCTTCAGGAGGGTCACCACCTGCAGTGCACATGAAGGTTGCTCAGCTCTCTCCTGCCTGCAACCCCACCTCCCTCGCTCCCACGCCAGTTGCGTTCCGTGGGATCTGCGGATTCATCTGTTGTCGTTTCGGAGGCGAGGCCCGGGGTGCCTGGGCAGTGCTGGGTAGGCAGTGGTCACTCACCAGACAGGCTCCAAAAGTGTGTGGAAGTGACTGAAGAGTGCGAGGTGGGACCTACCTCTGCTCTAATTTGGGAATGCTTTGAAAATTAGTTCGTGCCAGTATCAAGCACTGATTTTGACAGCATGGGAGGAAGGAGAAGTTGAGTACTGTTCTGTTTTTAGAATGAAAGGAAAAAACAAATGTTCTCAGTAAATCTGGTGAAAAGATATGTTCATTAGATTTGCAAAGTTGGAATGATTTGCAGTATCTTACTCCTTACGTTTTGGGGTTTATTTTGTCTTCATCTACCTCTGGCAGATTTAAAGAGAGGAATTATGTGAACGTAAACAGGTGTTAAAGTTTTGCAACCATGGACAGAAATGATATTTAGTTCCTCTGAGCTAAGTGGTTGTGTAAGAAACAATGTAGATCTTCTGAAGCTTATAAATTATTTATTATGTTACAGAGTTCTTGATTTAAGAAAAAGATGGTTCTCTCTGTAACCTAAGTTTACACTGTAATACTCCATAACATTTCAGAGTTAGAAATATCTGAATAATTTTACATCTTTGCTAACTGTGTCTTAGATGTACTGGTCCAAGGATAATTTTTTTGTATACGTTTTTGTAATTCTATAATTAGTTTAAAAATACAGCCTGGACTACTGAAAGATGTGTTCAGACAGGACAATCTCTGGATGCATATCCTTCAGTACGTACACTAAGAAAGCCATTTGCATTAATTTGTGCTGTGCACAAGTTCTTCTAAAATGTAGATAGACCACAAAGACTCTTACAGTTAGTGAACAGTGACTGAATTAGAAGCCTGTATGACAAAAATATTTGAGATGGGACTGATGCACATATAAAGTGGCAGAAAGAACAAAACAAAAATGTCTGAAAATACAAAAGACACTGTAGGGAGAGGAGCGGATCTGCAGGAGAAAGTTAATAATATCGTGTAAAACAATACATTATAAATACAGTCTGTTTGTGGAATGTGTAAGTCATGAAGGTCACTTATGTGACATGATTTTTTTGATATGTTCAAGAACTCTCCTTTGAGATTTACTTGTTGTATCTAACAAATAAAGTATCTTGAACTTTTTCTTTGTCATATGGTTCAAAATATTAAATTCAGGAAGCTTGCATAACTGCAGGATAACTAGATCTTTGTATGTATTGTTTCTTTGGATACCGTGCATAGGGTGGGAATAAATTTTTAATCACTTGACTGATTACCTGTTTATTGAGGGGGAGAACAGTTCTTGTCATTTTCATCTTCTGCTTGAATTGTCTATGCTTTAAGGGTACAGGCTTGTATAAGACAAAATGGTGCCACTCAGGTTTCCATCTGTGTAATTTAAAGGAGTTTGTGTGTTTTGGGGCTGCTCGCGTGACAGATGAGGGAGGCTGCGTGCCTGCCCTCCCTGTGCAAATACGCAGACCCACGTACTGTATGCGTGCACGTGCTTGCACACTTAGAAGCTGTCTGTGTGCTTTTCTTCACCTCTTTCTCTACCTCCCCCCTAAAATCCTTTCTGAATGCTCCAGTCTCTGCGTATTCTCTGTTTCTTTCTGTCCTGCACAAAGGTCCCCAGGGTGTGGAGGTTCCTTGGTCTCAGTTTTCCCGTGTGCTAGGGGATGCTGTGCATGCTTCCCTGACCGCTCACCGCTCGGGCTTCTTCCCCCAGCCCTCAGCAGAGAAGTGCCAGCGCTCTCAGAATGGTGCTGGGGAGCAGGGCGGGAGCGAAGCGGAGTTAGCAAGTACGATGCCACAACAGGGGGACTTTGGCACCAGCCAGCTCCTTCCCTTACAGACAAGTGTATGTAGAGTTACTGGGAATTAATCCTTCTGCGGTAGGCTGTAAAGCAACAACGAGAAGGAAATAAGAGAGACTTTCAGTTTGGGCCATTTTACTGCAGGTGCTGTGATAATATACTTAGCCAAACTTGTAAATCCTGAGGTAAATGCAGAGTTTTAGAAAAATCACGGGTACCCAGTGGGAGAGTTGCCTGCTCTGTTTTTTACTGCATCACTTTAATATGTTTTCATGCTAATTATATGTATTTAATTCAGTTTTGGCTTTCATGAAAGAGAAGTCAGAGTCTCAGTGTCTTTAACAGTGTGGAGGCATCGCCCTGTGTGTGCCTTCACAGTTTGAGCCATGCTGTACAAACCATGGTATTTACTTTCTGCTTTTGTTTTGACTTCGTATTCTACAGATGACTGACCTGTGGTAACAAGTTGGACTTTGGTCCTTTTCTACTGTCAAGTGCTTTGCTGCTTATGTTAGATTTTTTTTTTTTTTTTGCTTTAAAAAGCTACCGTTACTGTAGTTCCAAGGGAAAAGGTAGCATAGATACTAGGGTGGCATTTAAAAATTAGAGCAGATCCGGATGATTCTGATTAAAATATGAGTCAGTGGTGGTAAGTTATCTTTGCTAACCCTGTCCCTGCAAATACTTTCTAATACATACACTGGGTTTTCTCATTTTCCCCAAAGGAATAGGATGTGTGCCTTCACGTGTGTGTAAGATTCTGTTGTGGTTTAACCCAGCAGGCAGCTCAGCACCACACAGCCCTTCATTCACAAGCCTGTCCCGCCAATGGGATGGGGGAGAGAATCAGAAAAAAAGGGTAAAAACTCGTGGGCTGAGATAAAGACAGTTTAATAGGACAGAAAAGGAAGGGAAAATAATAATAATGATGATGATATACAAAGCAAGTGATGCACAATGCAATTGCTCACCACCTGATGCCCAGCCTGTCCCTGAGCAGCGACCCCCCCACACCCCGGCCAGCCCCCCCAGTTTTATTGCTGAGCACACGGCATGGGACACCCCTTTGGCCAGTCTGGGTCAGCTGTCCTGGCTGTGTCCCCTCCCAGCTCCCTGTGCACCCCCAGCCCCCTCGCTGGCAGGGCAGCAGGAGAAGCTGGAAAGTCCTTGGCTCTGTGTAAGCACCGCTCTGCAGCAGCTAGAGCATCGGTGTGCTATCAGCAGTATTCTCATCCTAAATCCAAAACACAGCACCATACCAGCCCCTATGAAGAAAATTAACTCTATCCCAGCCGAAACCGGGACAGATTCTCAGTTCATAGCTTTGTGTTACCTTTAACTTCGGTAATTCAGCACTCGCTTGACAGATTTTGCATCTGGTTTTGTGTAAGTTCTTGCAGGCTCTGGGGAGCGCTGTGCCAGAGGAGTTTTCCTGTCGATGGGCGAGCAGCTACTCTCTCAGGCGTGAGGCTGGAGGAGAGTGGTTTGCTGCTGCTAAACGTGTGAAAAGGAGGTTTGTCTTCCAGGAAGTCTTCCTTCAAGACAGAGCTTCAATTCAGCAGGAATGTATCCTCTCTCTGTCTCATTTCATGAAGTGAATGCCTAGTGATGGCTAAAGCAACTTCAAAGCCTTGTTAGGGCTGCCCATAGATTTTATTAAACTTTTTTGAAAGTATTAGTGGTAGTCAATAGAGGTTAAGTGTTAAGGTAAAAATCTGATTTTGATAGTGTCCTATGTAATAGGAGCTTCAGAAGAGTGTTCTACAACATTCTGGAGTGCAGCTAATGTCTGACCCTTGTCTGGTTTGTCACATCTGCAAAATCTATCAAAAGGAAATGATGGATTTCTTAACTGGTTGTATATATTTATACAGTTGGGCTGCTGAGAAGAGACTTGCCCTTGAGCAATACTGTGCTACCAAACGCTGGCATGCGGTTAGTGTATTTAGCAGTGATTTAGAAACAGCCAGTGGCGTACTCCTGCAATTCACCAGCATGCTCACAAAGGGAAAAAGAAGGCTCACTCTGGTAGGTGATACAGCTTTTTAATCTTCCTGGTTTTTTGACAACAAACATGAGACTTGCAGTTTAAGGGAATTCAGAGAGCGGGCCTGACAGTCCCTCAACTTACTTTTCATATTAAGATTTTTCTCCCAAGATGTCTGTTCTATTCCCAGTTATGCATTTGGTATCTTACCTGGATTTTGAAAGAAGCATATCGAAAGGGTTACAGACTTGCAGTGTTTGTTTAGGTTGTGCTGTTGTGTTTTTTTTCCCCTCTTAAAATTTTATGGTAGCCATTCATAACCCAACTTCCTTGTTCAATGAGAAACAAAAGAAAGGAATGCTGAATAAGTGAAAGGTAGACTAGATAGGTGGTGAGGACATTCTTTGTTTTGCAGAACTTCACTCTTCTAAATGTAAAGATGCAGCTTTGTGTTTGTTCCTCTGGTATTGTGATGTAGATGCACAGAAGCACCACGTTTCTGTTGCATACAAATTCTCTTCCTGCTGGTGCTCTCTGGTAGCAGTCTCGGCCTTCCCTTTGACAGCTCGGTTGCTGCGAAGATGATTAGGATGTCAGCTGCAGAAGGCTGTGAACATGAAGTGAAAAACCACCAACAGGAGTTGATACAATCTTGGGTAATGAGAAATCCAGTTCTAAGACACACAGACATCTTAGCAAAAAGACCTATGTTAAGCACTGGAGAGAGGTGTGAGGTGTGGGTTTATCTCTGGACAGGCATTGCAAAGATTGCAAAGATTGCAAGACCTCAATTGTATGAATTCTTGCAGTGCCGCAGTAGTTGACAAATTTAAACTATTTTTTTATAATACTTGAACATATACATGAAATGCAAAAAATAAATAGCTGGATTCAGTCAGTATAAAATCTTCGCCAGGCTCGTCCCACAGAGATGGGTAACCTTCCTGAGAGAAGGGAGCAATTGTTCCACCTCCCGTTTGCTCGGTGATGCTGGGAGCACAGAAGGAGGGTTTGTGTGCCTGGAAGCTGGTCTGTGTGTTCTGAACCGTATCGGTTGGTCCAATGGAAACACATCACCTCTCCCTGAACAGCTTGTCTCGCTGAAGTTTCTGTTTCTGCTTTCATCTAACTAACTTGGATCATACTGGTATCCTCCTCCAGTAGCTGCTAGGTCTAATGGGCACCGGGGAGTAAAACATACTCCGTCCCCTTGTGAAGCGGTGTCCAGTCAGCCCTGCTGCAGGGGATCCAGCCCAGCCCAAGGTCATCGTTGCAATCTGTGGTACAACAGAAACTGATGAAAGGGGAAATGCAGTCCCTTCTCATTGTTTTGGTTGAAAAGGAATTACTCATCCCTTCAAAATTTAATCTTTGTTACTTCCCTTTAGTAGGTGCATAAGAAAGCTCCCTTTCCTGTTTGTCTGCCCTTTCTGTATAAAGTGTAATGATGCCATGTTTTAGGGAATTTGGCAATTGAAACAGAAATTGCATTCATCGCTCGCATGAATAGATGGACCTCACATGCAGGCTAGCAGTGTGTCAGAAAAGATCTGGATTATTTTTAGACCTGTAGATGGTTGTGTCACATCCAGGAAGTGCAGGGAGGAGATCTCTGGTTGAAGCACAGCATAAGAATGTAATTTTTAATGTCCTTTTTTGTGTTTTTACTTTCTTATGAAGCACAGGCTGAGAAGCAAGCTTGTTTAAAGGAGCTGTCTTCTGGTGGGGCAAAGCACATGGAGTAATCATGAGTACTGGGACTCCCAGAACAGAGGTGCCTGCATATTTAAAAAAAAAAAAAAAAAGTGAGACTGGATTAAGACAACTGAGAGGAGTTCACAGCACATATACATCTAGGCAGGTTTTTAAATATAGTTTAATATAAGTTTAAATATAGTTTTAATAAATAAAGTTTTAAATATAGTTTAATAATATAAGTTTAGATACCTAACTCCACAATTAGGCATCTGAATAGCATGGCTGGATTTGTCAGTGTGAACTTCTCTTTCATTCCTACTTAATAGAGAATGGCATGTGGTCAACATTTCCAGAAATGAAGCTGCATGGTTGACAAGTTTGACATATTTTTGGTCTCCAAATAAGCTAGATATGCTGTTTAACAAAGAAGCAGAGTCCTTGTTCTCCGTTCTCACCCTGTCTGTAACGTTTTTATCTTTCTTACTCTTTGGGGAAAAGAGAGAACATTTGCACTCTTTTTTTTTTTGCCTGTTGTTGTGCAATTAAATGCAGTGACTGAATAGGTTTTGTTTTACAATACACTGGAGCTGCATAGTAAAAACTTTTAAGATCTTGTAATTTATTTACGTGTGCATGTTGATTCCATTCAGGTTTCTGTGTCTGAGCTGCGTGGAAAAAAACCCTTGTACTATTTGTTGTCTACTGTTGTCTACTGATGAAGATGCTACTTTCCAAGGAGCAGAAAAGCAAGGTTAAGGTGTTCTGGGATCCAGGCAGGTTTACTTGTTAAATGCATTTCTTTTGGTGGTAAGTCAAAAGCTGGTTTCCCATTTTTTAGTCCAGTTGAAAGGAGAAACCGTCAGCAGGGGTCACACATCCTTCAGGAAATTATGATATATTTCTGAAAACACATGATCTCACTTTTCTGAGTGCAAGGTGACTCTTCTGATCAAGATAAACAATATGCCAATGCTTTTCTGCTGGTGTCGTTCCCCAGAGACCCACTTCTTAAGCTTTTCTTCAGGTGTCATTTGCTTAAGACTTTGGTCTGGAGGTTAAAAAAAAAAGAGAGATGTAGTAGACTTGTTTCCCAAACAAAGCCCAGGCAAAACTTCCCCGTAGAGGCCATTCTGATGCATGGATAGTTTTGCCTTTATCAGAGCAGACAGGTAAACCCTAATTCTCATACCCCTAAGCCAAAAGCTGGGCCGTGTCCCAACCCACAGTCCCAAGGAGGTGCAGCTGACAGCACGGGGGATGCACACGTCGGAGGCTGACAGCGAGCAGGGGTTGCTCAGCACCCGCAGGACGTTTTTATAGAGCTAGGTGTGAGATTACAGAACCAGCCATATTTGGTTGTCATTCGGACCTCATCTTGGATGCCAAAGGAAGAAATATAAATACAGGTAGTACAAAAATTGTAAATTTTGGGAAGCTAGCACCGATATAGGCGAAAGACATGCCCTTAGCAGGTGTTACGTGAGATGGCCATCAGTGGAACAGCACGTTACTGCTTACAGGCACGTGTCCTGCTCCTGCTGCTCCCCAGGGACACAGCGTGGGCACGCTTCTGCCCCTTGGTCTGTGCAGCTCGGGGATTCATCTGCCGGTCGGCAGGCTCAGCAGGGCCCAGACTGGTGCAGGTAGCAGGCTGGCTGCCTTGTGTGCAGGCAGGTTTCAGCGCGGGCACAAGGGAGGAGGGTAACACCGCACGGCTGAAGGAGGACTGAGGGAAGCGTGGCGGGGAGGTAGTTCACGGTAATGCCCACCCTCTGCATGCTCGGCCCCAAAAGGCAGTTTTGAAGGTTTCACACATAAATGAAACAGCAAGAAAGCCCTATTTTCCAGTGCAGCTACAAACCTCTCAGACAGAAGTCCTCAATCTAAAGCACCCCACAAAGTATTTATGTGCCTGCAAGTGGTCTTGAAGCCCTTAGGAGTGGCTGGCTCTCATCGTCAGTGGCTTGCAACCTCCCATGGACTGACAAATCTCTGTTCTCCCTATCCCTTGGTGGAGGGAAGATCTTTGGGAAGTTTGTGTGTTGGTCCCATTTTTCAGCCTGCTCCATTTAGCTGAACAAGTCTGTGCTACATCAGCTGTTTCTGCTACCCTGAAGATAGCTTTACTCATTTAAGAGCCTATAATAATTCACAGTGTGTCACACAAGCTGGAAATCATTGAGATACTATTTTTAAAGGCTGCTTTACTTTCTAATCACTGTTACTTTTCCCTAAGCGAGCCAGGATTTAAGTATCTTACAGCTAAGTATTCTCAGTGTTTTCAGAACTGTGTAGAAGTAAGATAAGCAGTCCCCTGCTCTCAGGAGCTTCCTTTTAAAAATACACACAAGTCAATACATACAAAGGTATCTAAAGAAATTATTTTAGGATGTGACCTCCTTATTTACTAGCAGAATTTAACATATTGGGGCTATGAATGAATTAATGAAATTAGACTTCTGGAAGGACTTTTCTGCAAAAGTGGTGTGCCAGGATTGGGTTGTAGCAGAGGAAGAAGCCACAGAGTGGGCACTAAACAAGCACTGTTTGCGCTGAAAACTGGAAAGAAAACCCAGTAAAACTGGAGAGCTGATACACATATGTAGTGCAGATAAAACCAGAATGTTTTCTTAGTTTTGCCACAGTTATCTTTTTGGTCTTGCATAAAGTAATTGTATGGCTGTGAGGACCAACAGGACAGCAGTGACAGACAGCGCTGCTCCCCAGCTGCTTGTGGCTTCTCCTCTTCCAGAGACTATTGTCCTTTCCCATCCATGTCAGCGAGGAGGAATGTGTGCCAGTGCTGTGGTCTGCCATGGATGCAACCACTTGAGCAACCGCTTAACACGCCGGATTGTGAGCTGAACCCCCTGAGATGTGGGCAGCGATCCCCCCTGCTTAGTGTGTCACAGGGGCAGAGCTTTTGCTAAGAAAGTACCCGTCACCCCCAGGTTCATGCCCGGTGCGCCTAGCCAGTAAGTGCACGGAGTCGGAATCCACACAGAGGTCTTTTAATTCATTATTTAATTAATTCTGCAGAATCGGGTGCTTGGCGATCTTTCGCAAAGCCAGCACACCTCTGGCTTGCAGTACCGCTGTTTATACACAGCCAACTCGCGGAACTGCCTCCCTTGCTACTTCTGATTTGTCGTCCCAGCGCGCCTGGCTTATCTCCCCGTGAGTGTGCGTGTTACAGGGGGCCAGCGGGGGGGGGCAGACCTGTTCCCACATTGCCGTACATTTCCATGTTGATGGGTGTGTTTTTTTAATATGCTAATGACCTTAATGAGCAAAAGGTTACTGTGGGTCAGTCTGGAATCCTCCTTCAGCTGCCTCCTCATTCTTGTTTTCATCCCTTGTCTCCTTTGTTTTTGTTAGCTCAAGGCTACTGGTCTCCTTGTTCAGCTCAGGACTACAATTTCCCCCCTTTGAGACTACGAACCTCATTTTAAGGCTTCATAGCTCTCACCCTTGTGCATTTCTGCCAGTTTTAAGAAGTACTTTATATTATCAGTATCTCGTCTAGCTAACATTATTTGCTTAGGTGGGCTGGATGGCTAAAGATGGGTTGTTTGTTTTATCATGTACCAAACCTTTCTATACAATATAAGTAATAAACACACTAGTATTAGAATTAGTAAAATCGTAACAGGATGAAGAAGGTGATTAAAAATTCCCATTGCTGTCGGTGACCACCCAGGAAGAGTTTCCCACCAACGGTGTTCTCCATCCTTCTTCACTCTTTCCGGGATCTGGTGTACCTCTTCTATTTCAGATGCGTTCCAGCAGTTGGTACAAGTCATTGTGTCAGAAGTTTCTTCACCAATGTTAAATTCATCCTGATAGAGGTAGGCAATACATTTCAAATTAATTTGTAATTAAATTGCAGTAGTTGATGGGATGTATCAGGAACTGAATAATTAAAGTCACATCCCATAATTTTCGTAAAGTTACAAACGCGAACATTCGAGTGATTGCTCGTATCTACAGTACTATCATCTACAAATATAAAATCACAAAGAGTTCTCATACACACACATCCCTTTCCAATATATACAAGTACAGTTTCAGGGGTTTCATCAGGACATATTTCAAAATGACAAATAGTTTGTTCAGTATCAAGACAAATGTCTTGGGCTTTGATCGTATTACTCTCACAGATAAATCCGTGTTGTTCTCATACAATGCATGCTTCTACATTAACATTTTGCCATTTATTTTTGTTTCGCTGGGCCCAAGCTCTATGCTTTAATGGATAGAGTATAGCCCCGTTGCGATTTAATCCTAATGCAATGATCAGGTGTATGGTACATACTGAAGCATTGCGTATTGTTAATACAAATGTTGTGGCCTTACTATCCATGGGGTCATAAGTAAAGTTGACCAAATTCCATCAGGATTGGAATTCCCTTTCAAATTTAGTTGCATTATCCCAAATTACCTTTCAAATTTCAGTGGGTAGGATGCCCTCTTCACCTTCCCTTATGATTGCTGCTACCATAGATTGCATCCACAGTTGAGCCTGGATACAACTGAGAGCTAAAGAAACATTACTTTGGGCTACACCAAGCGCATCTACAATCAATTGGTGGTCCTTTTCCTTAATTCTTTCCCATTGAGGTAATATATCAGATGAAAACCATTGGTTAGTTCCTAATGCTAATAGAGAAGACCGCAATGGATGTTCTGATTTGTGCAAATCGCTTGTTGTTGTGCTTGGTTTATCTGCAAGTACCTCTGCATCTATACTATTTATAACTCCTAATCCTGCCCCTAGGATACCTGTCACATCTCTCCTTGTTCGCCTTGGAGGCCGAGGGTTCGTCTGTGTAGCCATGTTAACTATCCTTCATAAGATGTACTTAGGTATGGTGGGCAGGCTGGTTTGACTGCAGAAACATTAACCTGCGTCAGTAGTTCTCCTTGTTTAAGAGACCATGGGGGATTGAATAACAATTGTTGCTGGCCTGTATTTTTGACCACATACGATCCAGTTACAGAAATTTATGGAGTCAGTTCTTCTTTTATTTATGGGGCTGGAGTTAAACTAATTGTAGGGGGTTGAGGGGCACATCACATTGATTGCTGTCCTAGAGTTGGTGGTAGGGCAGCTGCTGGAATACACCATTAAGCAACATTTGTCACTATTGGGACATCAGGAATTGCCACCCTCTACCTGTGACATAGTTAAACTCTTTTTCCTATTTGTCTCACAACAGAAGGTGAAACTTCCTTTTGTCTCTTCTGGATGCAGATAGCCACATTGTGGCCCTGTATAATCTAAGTGCACCCTTCTCCCGGCGTAGCTGTTGGATGCGTACAGACTATCTACTATCTAGATAACCTGGAACTTTTGCCATTGTTGTACTTAGCCATGCCATAGTAGTCATCAGGGTTGACAGCACCAAAAGCAGTGATGTGTCCCACCTCATTTTGTTCTTTTAAACAGCAGTTTCAAGTCCTCAGTTGGTTCAACTTGCCACGAAGCTTTCTGTGCTCCTTCTTCTGATGGTACGTCTCACTTCTCTCCTGGCGGCGCTGCTTTTACGTGGCTGTGATGACTCCACGATTTGATCCCTTCCACTTTGATTGCAGTGTGGGTGTGGAGCAAGACAGTGTAAGGTCCTTTCCGCTTTTCCTCTGGGGGCTCATCTTTCCACATTTGGATCAGCACCTGATGTCCAGGTCAGAATGGATGCACTGGAACATCCAGTGGAACCGCTGGTCGTTCCTGTATAAATCCATGAAGAGAGGACAACATGGCAGACAAAGACAGCAAATATTGTCTTACCCAACCTCACCCCCCCTTACTCGTCTCATCTAGCTGTTTGGAAAAGTAGGCCACTGCTCTTTTCCTGCTTCCCAACATCTGTGTCATCACCCCAGCTGCCACCCCCCTTTGTTCATGAACAAACAATTGGAAGGGTTTTTCCACGTTTGGCAGCTCTAGGGCTGGGGCTGACATTAGGGCCCTTTTTATATCATCAGATCCCTTATGGCACTCGGCAGTCCACTCTAACACATTTTCCGGCCCCTTTGTTGCTTCATACAGAGGCTTTGCTATTAGTCCAAAATTGGGGATCCGAATCCGACAAAAACGTGCCATCCCTAGGAATTCCTGTAATTGCTTTTTCATTTGGGGGACAGCAGTTCAGCATATAGCTTCTTTTCGCTGAGGTCCTAATGCTCACTGTCCTTGAGAAATATCAAACCCCGAGTACTGCACCTTCTGCTGGGCCGCCTGGGCCTTTTTCTGGGGTACTCAGTATCCGGCCACTCCCAGGTAATTTACCAAGCTGATAGTCAACTGCACACATTTTTCTTTAGTTGGGGCTCCTAGGAACAAGTCGTTGACATATTGCAGCAAGGTCCCCTCATTCAAGCTCTGCCAGTTATTTAAATATGCCCCTAAAGTAGTCCGGAATAACATGGGACTGTTCTTGAATCCCTGTGGCAGTATTGTCCAGTGCATTTGGGTCCTTTCCCCATCATGGGGTTTTCCCACTCAAAAGCAAATATAGGCTGACTGCCAGGCTCCAGGGGTATACAAAACAAGAAGTCTTTAAGATCCAATACAGTAAAGTAAGAGTCTTTTTCGGATACTGTTGTTAGGAGGGTGTAAGAGTTTGGCACCAGCAGGTGTATGTCTTCAGTTATTTTGTTTATGGCTCGCAAATCTTGCACAATCCTATACTTGCTGCTATTCGGTTTCTTTAGTGGTAGTACTGGGGTGTTGAAATTAGATTGGCATTCGCGGATCATCCCATAAAACAGAAATTTGTCTATTAACGGCTCCAGCCCCTTTCTTGCTGTGAAGCTAATTTGATATTGCAGTACTGTCATGGTTTTGGCTGGGATAGAGTTAATTCTCTTTGCAGAGGCTTGTATGGTGCTGTTTTGGATTTTTGATGAAAATAGTGGTGATAGCACACCAATGCTTCAGTTGTTGCAGAGCAGTGCTTACACAGAGTCGAGGACTTTGCTACTTCTCGTGCTGCCCTGCCAGTGAGGGGGCTGAGCCCCTGCCTGCTGATGAGAAGTAGCGAATGAATTCCTTGGTTTGCTTTGCTTGCGTGCAGCTTTTGCTTTTCCTAGTAAACTGTCTTTATCTCAACCCATGAGTTCTTGCACTTTTACCTTTCTGATTCTCTCCCACAGCTTTACTGGAACCAGGCGATCTGCTGGGGAAACTAGAAATTCATCCCCCAGTCCCCGTCAGTCCGAGTCCTCCAGTGTGATCAAAGCACGCTCTCCTTCCTCACTGCCTGCTTTCTTTTTCTCCCTCAGCGGATATCCTCTCTTCCAGTGCCCCTTCTTCCTGCAGATAGCTCACCGCTTGGGGCCCAGGCGAGCAGTCTTTTGTGCTTCCCTTGCCTGCTTTCGCCCTTGCCTCCCTGAAAATTCCCCTCTTTCACCTCTACTCCTACCTCTACCTCTTCCACAACCTCCTTGTCTGTCTACTGTAGCCGCTGCTAAAAGTGATGCCTGTAAGTTCATCTTTTCCTTCTATTTCTTTTCTTTCTTTGCTTCTCAGTTATTGTAGACCTTATAGGCTATTTCGATCAACTGTGAGCTTGACATTCCTCCAGCTCCCTCTACCTTTTGCAGCTTTTTTCCAATGTCTGCAGTCGACTGCCCTTTAAACAGCATGTTAAACATTTTCCTATTTGCCTCCTCCTCCGGGTCCAGATCTGTCCATTTTCTGGCCGTTTCACAGAGGCATTCAAACAAAGCAGAGGGGCTCTCATCCGGGTCCTGGCAGACCTCATATAATTTAGAGAGTTTTTTTTTTTGTTTTGGTACCCCGTAGAGAACCCCATGAAGGATTAATTGTGGATGTTGTCTTATTGACTGTTGACCCCCGCTGGTATTTGGGTCCCATTCAGGATCTTTCCTGATTGGTACTAATTCCTCTACCTCTCCTGGCAGGTACCTCTGCCTTGCTTCCACCTGAGCTTTTTCCAGAACCATTCTTCTTTCCTCTGCAGTCAAAAAGGTGTATAATAAAGCTTGCATATCCCCCCAGCTGGGGTTATAGGTAGTCATAATAATTTCCAACAACTGGTGCACTGCTGCTGGATTATCCGTGTAAGATCCAACAGATTGTTTCCAATTTAACAAATCTGATGTTGTAAATGGAGCATGAACAAAAACAGGTTCTCCCTGTGCTCCCACTGCCTCTCTTAACAGAGGCTGGATAACTGGCCCCATCTTCTGTCCAGTGTGATGTGCTGTTGGGATAGAGCTGGAATCACCCTGGAGCTCAGGAAAGGCTCCTGATGTCCCCTCAGAAGCTTGAGAAGTAGGGGAAACATCTGAGTCCCTCCCCGTAGATGGATTATACGGCGGTGGTGCCGAGGGAGCCAATAACCGAAGCTCTTGTTCTAGATCCAGATAAATTTCTGGGGGTTACCGTTCCATTTCCCCCCTTTCTTTTCGGTGCATAACATAATATGATCTTCCTGCAATCCACACTCAGTCTGACTTTTCAGGTCATGATACAATGACATAAAAGCGCTAACATACATCTACTCGTCCCGTTTTTCCTCCTGCCAGCAAAATAACATCAATTGCAATATGGCATTAAAATTCAAGGATCCATTTTCTGGCCATTGTTCCCCATGATCCAGTTCATATTGAGGCCACAACTGATTACAATATTGCCTCATTTTACCCTTCATCATGGGGTCACCACCAAGCTTAGATCAATTTTTAAGGATGCATCCAAGGAGGGAGCAGAGGGAGGCTTTTGGACTGACTGCTTCCCATTTTCCCTTCAGAGGCTGCTCACACTCAGCCTTGACTTGAACCAATCAATCAGCTCAGGTGCCTCCCGGGTCTGTATCCCGTTCTTGCCAAACCACAGCATTTATGTGTGAGGCTGACAGTCCGCCCTCCAGTTATCCCTAGGGAAGATACAAACCGTACTCACCGGTCCAGCGACTTCCCCCTTGCCCCAGACATTCAGTGGATTCCTTAAAGCGTTGCACCGTTGTGCCACTTGCCAGCCCCAGACTTTCGGAGGGTCAAGGTCGGACCTCCGGTGAAATCACCAGTGCACGCTTGGTCTCTGGCATCCTCCCCTCTGGCACAGATGCTGATGAGTTGGACCGGGCAAGGCTAATTTCGGGTCCCATCTGGGTCACCAAGGTTGTTACCCCCAGGTTCGTGCCCGGTGCGCCTAGCCAGTAAGTGCACGGAGTCGGAATCCACACAGAGGTCTTTTAATTCATTATTTAATTAATTCTGCAGAATCGGGTGCCTGGCGATCTTTCGCAAAGCCAGCACACCTCTGGCTTGCAGTACCGCTGTTTATACACAGCCAACTCGCGGAACTGCCTCCCTTGCTACTTCTGATTTGTCGTCCCAGCGCGCCTGGCTTATCTCCCCGTGAGTGTGCGTGTTACAGGGGGCCAGCGGGGAGGGAGACCTGTTCCCACATTGCCGTACATTTCCATGTTGATGGGTGTGTTTTTTTAATATGCTAGTGACCTTAATGAGCAAAAGGTTACTGTGGGTCAGTCTGGAATCCTCCTTCAGCTGCCTCCTCGTTCTTGTTTTCATCCCTTGTCTCCTTTGTTTTTGTTAGCTCAAGGCTACTGGTCTCCTTGTTTTCTTCAGCTCAGGACTACTGCTCTGCAGGTTACCATCAGAAGTGTCTTCATGGGTACAATCGACCCAACATATCTTGTAAAGAAAGCTTTCAGCTCCCTTGCAACACAGGAATAGCTGGATATGGCTAGTTGAAGTAATTATCAGTGGTAGTATGTACTCCTTACTTCTCCCTAAGTAGCATGTGAGGGAAACTTCTGGGAATTTCGACCCAGTTCTACCACATGAGATGCTGCAGGGATTATCAGCCCAGGTGACTGATACCACAGGTGGTGGCAGGACACCCAGGGTGTGGGTAAGGGAAAGGGATAAGGGAAAGATCACTGAATGGCTCCCTGCCTTCAGAAGGGGTTATTTCTGGGCCCGATTTCCATCTCCAGTTCTCGGCTTCCAGCTGTGTGTTCCTGCTGCTTTCCTTGTGATGTTTCATGTGCCCATGTGACTGCATGATAAAGCAAATAAAAGTAAATACCCTGCTGTTGAATCAGCTAGCTCTGTGGTCAAATGAGTCAAAGCCAGCTCCAAGAAATACTTGGCTGGGAATGCACAGCTCCTGGCAAGACCATTGTTTCAATGGTGCATTAGATGAGCTCAGGACATGCTTTCAGTGTGATAGTTGACGGGCTCACCTGCGTCACCTAACTGTGCAAGATGGCTGAATGAATCCAATACCACACCGCTTCCCAAAAAGGTCTCGCCAGCAGAACTTGCAGCCAGCAATGAGGAGAGGGAGAGAGGAGTGGGACATCTCTCTTTTGCAGTGGTATGCCCTAAAATCAGCCAAGCTTTCTGTATACTATTGCACTAGTACTGCTGCCTAAGTTACCTGAAGGAGATCCTGCCTTGTCTCCTGCCTACCTGTCTGCCACCGTTCCAGTGGTATCCTGGCCCAGCCACTGTGGAGCTGCTTAGGACTACCTCGAGGAACTGATCTGACTGAAAAATGACCTGATGAACAGACCTGGTACAGTAGATAGTGTGGCTGATTAGGGACCGGGAATAGAGTAAGACAGGCCCAAGTCAATGGTTCTCTGCAGCTTTACCTACACCCCATCTGGTAAGAAAGAGGAGATGAGATATTGTGGCATCTCCTGCACTGAAAGAGTTAAAGATCAGGATAGGCAAAGTATCTGCCAAAAGGGATGGTCTGTGTACTACCAGTCCTTCTTCAGTAGAAATTGGAGAAAGCAAATATTCTCGTGAATCTTCTTGAAACTATATTGTGGTGTCGAAAGCCAGAAGACCTGTGCTCTCAAGTGTCTCACTGCACTGCATTTCTGGGTATGTTTGTGTGAGGCTTGTTTTGCTTGTGCAAGGAAACAGAAGCCTGTCTTCTGACAGCCAAGTTAGTCATGGTGCAGCAATGTCTTACAGACCCAAAAACGTGGATTTGGGATTTTTCCCTTGTGAGTAACACTACCATTTCCTCTCTAGCCTTGGCTCATATCTGAACAACGTGATTTTAAGATAAGTAAGGTGGGTCAAAAGTCAAAACCCGGTGCCTGCACATCTCTCTAGGTACACAAGAAAGGCAGAAGAAACTGAGAAGAGAAATTCACAGAACCAAAACTACCACAGCTAAAAAGAATGATATGGATGATCTAAATTGGGTGTTAAGACGGATGCTGTGAAACAAGCTGAATGAAAGAATGCCAAAAAGTCCATGGACTTGCTTTCTCTGGAGGCAAGAGATAACTGAGGTATTAAGTCTTTAATGAAATGAAACAAAGCACATAACAAATACTTGGCATGACTTTTTCATCTGCAGTCAGAGTTTAGTCTGTGTCCTGTTTTTCCAGTTGTATCAATGGGTTTGTGATGGTTTTCTCCAACTATTTCTATGAGCCTTTCTTTGCATGTTTAAGATGCAAAAAAAACCTTTCTCCACCAGATGGCAGAGTCACTGACAAACCTTACAACGCCAGCATGGTCTAAAGCAAAGTTTGTAAACAGAGTAATGTCTCTTAGACCAACTAATGTAGGCAGGGGAGGTGGCAGAAACCAAGCTTAATGACATACACGTCCTTCAAAAATTTATATACTAGTTGGATTAGCACATCCTCTCTCTCAGCAAACCTTGTCTTGCTTATAAAGACTGTGGCTGTTATCCTGATCTGTATTGCCCACTCACTGTTACTTAGAAAGAGGTTTCGATTTGTAGGGCAGCAGGGGTGGGGGATTCCCCTTCGTTTTCCTGTTTCATATTTAGTCAGAAAAAAACACTTATTCTGAAACAAAAACAAGTCACCTACAGGAACTGCCCATCTTGTTCAAGTTTATCTAGCGCAGCTGGACCCATCGGGGTTCTCCTCAGGCCAAAACTTGTCACCTACTGGAAACCAGTACCAGATGACTTTCAGGTGGGAGCTATGAAGAACAAAACCTCTACAGTAAAACAAGAAAGGCAGGGTGTCAAATATATGGATATTAAAACACTATTAAATAAGTAAACCCTCCTGCTATATGCTTCTGTATTGATCCAGTTCCAGAAATATTTTCACACATAACTACAGAAAAAATTAAGACGTGTAAGACTGTTTGCAGAACAGTTTACGAGTTCTTAGTATGAAACTTTTTTATGTTTAGAGAGTGTATATTTTAAATAGACTGTGGAAATACTAACAAAATCTGAAAAGCAGCAATGACATGGAGGGGAGAAGGAGACAAAGAATATGCAGGTATTGGGAGAAAGACACCAAAGGAGGCAAGTGGAGAAATTCAGAGGTGTATGTAAAAGAGCTCTATAACTCCAGAATGCCAAAATCCCACTTTCTTAGAGTCTCTCACTGCAGCTCTGAGAGTGGAAAATGCATATGAGAGCTTTCCGCATGATTCAGAAGTCTGTGACTGTCATCTTTCAGGGCTTCATCACCCAAGCTGGCAGGAGCAGATTAATCATCAAGGTTGTTGTAATGGAACTGCCCACTGCATCCCCTTGGGTCACAGGAACACCTAGCTGTCTTCTCAGCCGGCTCATTGCCCTATGGTTGTACGGGCCTTTGCAAGGGCCTGAGTACTTGTGCCTATCTCCCTGCACCTGGTCTTATAAATCTTCCACAGAAAAAGGTTTTTCTCTATGGTAGATTGCCAGAGAAGGAGAAATATTTTTTGCAGACATCTTTAGATCCCCAAGATCTTTAGAGACATTTGCATGGTCTGTTAAAGCACAGAAGTATTTCCTGCTTTGTTCTCCATTTACAGTCATGGTCTGTTAACTGGGAGATGAGGTTTAGTCCCTACTTCCCAGGCCCTTTCTTACCAGACGTTTGAATAAGAAAAAGAAGCTGTGAGATGTACTGTGAGTAGCTGCAGAATGGGAAATTGATGCAATTGATACACAGATGAAGCCTAAATGCTGGAGGCTAAATAGCTGCTTTCCATGGTTTTTTTAGGCAAGTAGCCTTTGTGAGAACAAGAGAACCTTCAGGACCAATGGAAGGAAGAGGTCCCAAACAGGGCCATTAAGAACATTAGTGAATAAACATTTTTTATCACATCCTTAACAATTCATTAATATGATTACATCATATTGATAAGGTACTTAGACATTCCTGGCAGGTTATGGCCAACGGAAAGTAAGATGACTAGTTATGTTCTTTGTGGAGATAGAGAAGAGCCATACATGTGGACTGCAGGAAATAAACCACATGATCATCCATAAATAAAAATGAAGGGTGCAAGTTCAAAGAGATTTTGGAAATAGAAACCTTGTCTGCTAGAAGAAATCTGGGAAAGGATCACTCGAGATGCAAGTATAATGTGTGGCCCACTGCAACTATATGACAACTAGGCTGTTTGAATGTTAGGGCAGTTGAAGAAGAATCTCTGTATATCATCATTAAGTCTCTTCCCTTCAGATCTCTTTTAATCAGAACAATAATGCACGACTGGAAACATAATAAATAAATAAAAATACTGCATGTTCATTATGCTATGCAAACTTTAAGACTGGAAGACTACCTGTTTCAAGAAGACTGCCTCTCCACAATACCCTGTTTTCTGTCTAAAGCTCAATATGCTTTAGTAGTCTCACAGACTACTTTGCCACATAGGTAAATCAAGAGAGGGCATACAGATAAATTAAAATGCAGTTTTGATAGCCAGGAAAGCAATGTAGCTCTTCGGAAGGATGACTTAGCAAGGTACGACGGTTTATTTCAGGAGCTATATGCATCCATGCCTGGTTTAGAGGAGACCTAATCTCAAGGAAGCTCTGAGGATACTCATCTTCTCAGCAAATCCATTTCCAAAGCAGGCTTTGGAATACACATTCATGTAGCCTGCTTGTGATGGCAAGCGACTCTTGGAGTGAAATTACTCAAATTAACATTGAAGATTTCAAGTCGAGGCTACGCCAGGCACTGGTAAGGCCTCTAGTAAATGCTCCAAACTACTTGTCTAACTTGTAGGATTGTTGTTTTACTCTACGTGCTGCAGGCTGTATGTTAAAAGCTGTATTGGCAAAGCTATGCTTTCAAAAGTAGAGATCAATTTGATACCAGCAGAAAGGGACTTCGTAATTCACGAGCCACTTCAGTCATGTTAGCAAAGGGAAAATGCTGCAGCTTTTCTCAGGAATGGTACCTCTCTCTGTGTAAAGTAAAATCATATAGCAGTCAATAAGGCTGCATCAACCAAACATTAAATAGTGGAGCAGACCACAATAAGCTCTGCAAGGGAGGGCGTTTATAGGAACTTTATGGTCCAAAATAAAGACTATTATTTCTTGTATAAGAGGCAGTTAGAAAGCAAGATTGGGAGCATGCAGGAGAGATGTGGACAAATGGGTTGGCAGGGCTGGGACAATCCTTGGAGATACATGACCAGGTCACAGAACCGGTTGGAGGTAAGAAGCTGCCTGTGTAATGTAACGCCCTGCTGGGTTTTGTTTAGTACCGGACAGTTCAAATCACAGCCAGGCAATTAGAAACCGTTTTTTGTCTTCCCCTCCTCTAACCCAAACTGCTGCCTGACTCCAGCGGTGCCGTCAGGCCTGTCCTCATCACCAGCTGCAGTTCTGTCTGTGCGTGTCGTTCTGTCCGTATGCGGCATCCCGAGCAGGCAGCACTTGGACTGCGCGCTGTGCTTGCTTGCAGCCTCTCCTAGAGCTAGGTTCTCCCCGAATACCTTTCAGATTGTGAATCCATTTCAGGGTCTCCTCGAGAGGTTCTGAAAGACATCTGCCTTTCATGAGCCCCGTGTGCATGCCACACACCTTTCTGGGCGACTCCCGTGAACAGAAATGTGCTTTGTGCTAAACCGAATGGTGCGTTTGAATGACAATTGCACACTGAATTAAAGAAACAGTTCTAAACTGAACTGGTGTCATCCTAATTTGCTTAAACGAGGCAGATGACCATTGTTAAACTGAGGCTTTCTCTGATCTAATTACATGCAATCAAGTACTCCTACAGAAGGAGAGAGCACTGGATTGTTCAATCTTCACAGCTACAGAGTAGCAGAGCAGGAAATGGTCACAATCTAGCCACATACTTCACCCCTGCTTAACAAGAGTAGGAGAAAAACAGGGTTTCTTCACTCAGTGATGCTCATCACCAAAGCTACTGGGAGTCAGGAGAACCTTCTCCTGAGGTTTTTCCTTTTCCGTTCTTTAGAATCACTCCACGAGCTTCTTTCAAAAGTGAGGACTAAACAGAAAACTAGGGGGAAAAAAAAAAAACACAACTTTCATTCCATATAGATATTGAGCACTTCTAAGGAGAAGTTCAAGATAACAGTTTTATATTTTTGCCAGTTTTTGACAGCATATACTATTGTTTTGTTTAATTTTGCTTCTGGCTGACTGAGCTGCTACCAAACAGGAATCAGATTTGGGCAGACAGGCACTACCAGTGTCTCCCAGATGCATGAATGAAGGAATGCATATGTCAAGTAAACAAAAGCAAAAATAAATAAATAAATAAATAAATAATAAAAAAACAACTTCTGATGTGGAATTGGTCCAGCTTCAGGTGTTTTTGAAGCTGCTTGCAATTAACACCCTGCAGGAGCAGTGCTTACCTGAACTGAGTGCCTGTCTGAAGCAGCTAAGAGCTCGTGAACAGCTGCTAGAAAAATGTTTTGTTTGAGACCATCTTTGCCAGTTCCATCCGAAGTAATTTCACATTTTTTGCAGTAAAGAAGATTGAATCTGGCACAAGTCCTGTGCACCAGAACACAAAAGTTTAACAGCAAAGTAGAGCCTAGTGTTCCCTGTTAAATAGCTGCAAGAGTGTTGAATGTGGTCTTCGGGTTCTCAGTGTTGCTGAGCCTTGCTCTTGATTTCCACTTGTCATTACTGGCTGTTCAAAACTGCCCCAGGGAAGGCTGCATCCCCTTTTCATTTAACAGAATTTGGTCTACAGTACGAAGTTTCTGGTGATACTGACAGACCTCTCAGCTGGGATAGGTCTTAGCTTATGAAATATTAGGGTAAGTTCTCTGAAGCAGATTTCCTATCAAAGTGCTTCTTCTTACACAAGGGAATGTCAAAAAAGAAAACAACACAGTTCTTTCTCTGATATTTCCACAGAAGTGTAGCACCCACTGAGTGGCCCGTGGGGCCGAGGCCGGAGCAGCCAGGCCTGGCAGCAGGCCTTGTTAAGCCACACGTGCCGCAGCCGCACCGCAGCCCTCTTCTCCCTCTGCCCTTCTATCTTGCTGTGCCTGACAGTCTGTAAAGCGGCTGATCACAGCTTTGTGTCACGCTAACAGAGATACAGTCTAAGGCTTAAGAAAGGGTCCATGGGCACAACCTATGGCCCCAGAGGCTTTTTTGGTTTTTGTCTGGGAGCAGTTGACAGACAGCACGTGAGGTTAACCCATCTGATAGCCGAGAAGCAGCAAACAGATTGGAGATCAGAACTGAAAAACTCTAGCCACCTATGCCTCTGATCATCTTATGGGAACTGTGGACCACTCCATGCACGTGCTGGGAAAGAGAAAGTAGGACATGCTGGGGGGAAAAAAGAAAAAAAAAAAAAGAATTGTGGTGAGGAACAAAAATCTGAAACTGAGTTTTTTATGACCCATCCATTCATTTGAGTTGGGCATCCCTGCAGCACAGCAACCCATCTTTCCTCTGGGATATGTACCTATAGGTAGACCAGATCCATCTCAGAAAAATAATTTCACCTGCAAGCATTAAACAATGAAATATCTATAGTTAGAACCTGAATTTAGATTAATATGGGCCTCATATACTCTGTTAGTTAACAACAGTGTAAAGTGGGTATCTCCAGTTAAGGCAGATGCGCTACATCTGCTCCAGATATTTTCTGTAATATTAGAAATAAATTACACAGAGATTGAAAACTTGCTGCAGGTGGGCTCTTAGTATAGTGACATCTCCTTTTCTTTTTAGGACCTTGAAACAGTGGGGAAGTCAGCTGTCATTACTATACAGGTTTATTACCCGTCAAGTAAAACCTTTAATTATACTTGTCCAGACTTACCAAGCATGAGAAAATCATTGTGCATGTTGATGAAATAGCACATGCAGTATTAATGCTGTATTAGTGACAAACAGGGCCAAAGTGGTGCAGTACTGCATGTCAGAAAATATTCCCCTATCTCTAGCAAAGTACAGACAGCATATTTTACCTACTTGCAGCCTCCCCTTGAGATTAGTCTGTCTGAGAAAAGAGATAAGATTGTCCTTGCAGACAGATAAAAGTTCTAGGCAGAAACTGTTTTTTTTTTTTTTCCTCTTAGTTAATGAAATTGCAAGGGAAGCTATTCTTTAAAGAATCACAATCTAATCACAAATTCATTGGTCACAAGATGCTTGTTGGCTGAGAAGTGGAAAAATAAAGTAAGAGCTTCCAGTTTAGTAAATCTTGGACCATATTAATGTAGAAAATCTAATGGTAATTTAAAAAGCACCTTTATCTCCACATAGCCTGAGCAAAATGATACTGTACTTAAGACAATGCTCAATAATGTGATATATTTTCAGAAGAACTAGATAAATACTCTATTTCTGTTTTGCTTCAGTTCAGTAAAATGCATTGTGTATAGGAATACATAGTTTGTGTACCACATCAGGACAAGTCTGAGCATTGATAAGGCTTCTGTTCAGTATTAAATCTACTGACCATAGGCATTCAGTTCTATCCTCTCGGATTTTTGTGTAGAAGTAATTTTCAACTAGTGATCAAACTAGCTAGCTAAGGATCTCTGTAATTTGTGTGCTGGGTGGAAATTAACAGATACCTAACTTTGCCAATGGCAAGACATTCCACTTAGGTGTCTGTTTGAAACTCCGGTGCTAACGGAAGGTAAGCGCGCTCTGCAGAGTTGGTGCAGCTTCTCTGCTGTCCATCACTAGACCTTGAACTTTGTGCTCTGCAAGGATAACAAGCTCATCTTGAAAATCCATCATCACACAAATATCTCGATTTAAAACATTGCTGGAATTTTTACAAGGTGCCATTGTTGCTGAAAGTCTGTATTTGGCCGATGGACAAGTCCAGGCAGTTACCATTGCTTGTTTGGGCAAGTTAGTTGTCATGGAAAATTAGCATTATTGAGTTGTAGCAGTTAGTGCTCACTCTGCTATAGTATATCTTCACACACTATTTGCAGCTCTCCTGTTCCTTAACAAATCTTTTCACTATTCGAATATAATTTTAAAATATCACCACGGGTGAAGAATAAACCTGAGAATTAAAAAACGGAGCCAGGCTGAAAACTAACCACTGATAGCTGAAGTGCGGCAACTAATGAGTACCCGTCAAAATGACATGGGCCTAAATACTCTACATTTAGCAGATATTCAAAATTACAGTTGGCAGATGACAGGAATGTAGTTTATGTTGTCCATTTCTCAGGTGTCAGCTTATTAGCCAGGCAAGCAACACTTAACATTATTGTCACTGATTTTACGTGGTCTATAAGCAAGAGTCTCTGCCTTTGTTAAGCTGGAAAGAAGCTGACATAATGAAGCCTTCTGCCGTTAACGCATGTTGCAGCTGGATTTGCAAAAGTACAAGGTTGCCATCAGAGGTCTCGAGGCTGTTTATACCAAAGCAAAACCTGGTGCTTCAGAACCGGAGCGCAAGGGCAGGGCCGTGCGGCCTGGCACCGCGCAGCGCCGGACAGGGTCGTGCCTCCGAGCCGCTGGCAGTGCCTGAGGCAAGGTCACAGATACATCCGACATCTGCCTGCAACAGGGGGTTTTTGTAAATTTTCAGTGGAAGTCCGGATCTGTAGGGAAAATCCAGACGATCTGGGGCTCGCTATTAGCAACAACCTCCCTCTCCTCTGTGCTTGAGCTGCACAAGC